>JAPYYD010002905.1:0-14774 GCA_028551405.1 Uromys caudimaculatus
AAAAAAAATTACATTTTGTATGTATATGTGTGGTGCATGCATGAACACACATGTGATGGCAGCATACATGTACAGAGCAGAGGACAACTTGCTGGAGTTGGTTCTCTTTCTACCATGGAGGGTCCATGAACTGAACTCAGACCATCAGGATTGACCGCAAGAGCTAAGCCGCCTCGCTGCCGCTCAGTTTTCTTCTTTAAAATTGTTTCCAGTCTGAGGAGTGAACCCAGGGCCTCATGCACACCAGTCAAGAGCTTTCTCTATCACAGAGCTAGCAGCTCTAGGTCACATTGTGGCAGGACACCATCCTGGTAGGCAACTTGCTTTCCAGATTTTTAGAGCACATAACGTGTAAAGACACAAACCTTTAAATCCTATTGCTGGTTAAGAATTATGTTCATGTGTATTTGCATGTGAGTTCACACATACACACACATGCACACATACACACACATGCACACATACACACACATGCACACATACACACACATACACACACGTGCACACACACACATACACAGACACACAGACACACACATAGATTCTCCTATGAGCAATGTGACAGCATTCCTTTCTTTGCCCCTCTCTCTCTCTCTCTCTTTCTCTCTCTCTCTCTCTCTCTCTCTCTCTCTCTCTCTCTCTCTCTCACTTGGTGGATACATAGAACCACTTTACCCTCTTGAGAAGTCACAAAAGTGCTCTCTGGCACCTCCCCTCATGCTCCCCCTCCATCCTTCACACAAAGAGCTTCTCTCAGCCTTCAGAGTCTACTTTCAATGTGGCCTCTCAGGCCAGGCCTTGCTTTCTCCTCCTGGGTCCTTTCCTCCTGTGGTTTCCTCCCATGCCAGAACCTACCTGTGCTGCCCACAGCTGCTCTTACAGTCCCTACAGAGCTGATTGCCTGTTACATGGTAGGTTCCCCCAGGGCAGGACATATGTGCTTTATGCACAGAAAACATCCGGTACTCACTCAGTATTTTCAACCATTTGCTCCAGTTGAGGAAACCTAAATCATCATTCCTGATCCTGTATCCATTTGACAGCCAATAGCAAACCTTGTTCCTACTTTTTAAAAATTAATTTATTTTTGCTTTAGGTGCCCTGGTGTTTTGCCTGCATGTATGTCTGTGTGAGGGTGTCAGAGACCCTGGAACTGGAGTTACAACTGTGTGCTGCCCTATGGGTGCTGGGAATTGAACCAGGGTCCTCTGGTAGAGCAGCCAGTGCTCTCAACCACTGAGCCATCTCTCCAGCCCCATTGTTTTTACTTCCAATATCCATCCCAAGATCTGCCCTTGATGGAACCACTGCCACACCACCAGGGTGGTTGCAGAAGCTAACTAGCTGCCCACTCTCTTCCACCTTTGTCCCCGCTGGGATCCCAGCTACCCGAAGCCCCGCAACCGCAGTAGCCACTGTATCGCTCTGGCATCTCCTGTCTTCTCATCACCATAGCAAACTCCAAGCCCCTCCCTGGGACTTACAGGGCCCACATGGTAGGGTTCCTAGCTATAACCCAGGCATCCCTCCAAACATGGTCCCCTTCTCTCACATAGGGGCGCACTGTCCCTCACCCCAGGTTACACTTTGGGGACTTTGTGGTGGCTTCTCCTCCCCACTGAGACACCGTCCTCCCCCACTCACTCAGAACGCTGCCCATTCAGCGAGTCCCTCCCTCACGAGCTTAATTTGCCACAGTCTACCCGGCGAAGTCCTCCCTCCTTTTTTTTCAAAAGTGTTTCTTTAAAGCCACATTTATGACTTACTTGGGGTATTCAAAGAATTTCACTTTCATAAAAAAATAATGATGTGCTCCAGATTTCCAAAGCTAGGGAAGGGCACATAGTGAAAAATTGCCCTTTTGTACTTAATCCAAAGCTAGCTGGTACCCTTCTCAAGAGCATCAAAACAGCTTTTTGATGTGTGCTCCCTGACAGGGTTTAAGCATGTGCAACAGACACGTATGTGTATCTAGTATATGGTATTTAATGTATATATTTATCTTAAAGATTTATTTTTTTAAATTTATGTGTATGCATGTGTAAGACTCTGACGAGCCTTAGCTACTGGGGACCCCGAGTGAACAACGCAGAACCGGGGATCGATGCAAAAGCAAGAGGAATTTATTGTTCCAGCATGCTGCACCCAAAGGAGAGGCAGTGACCCCAGGCAGCCCGGTTGGCCAGTTTTTATACAGTTTTCAGAGATAGAATAGAGCAGCAGCCACTAGGCACAATGTGATTGGCAGAACAGTGTGACTTTTAAACTGATTGGTCCTTAGGGAAGCCAGAAGAGGGCATCAGATCCCCTGAAGCTGGTGGTTGTGAGCTGCCCAACTTGGGTTCTCAAAAGAGCAGCAAGCACTCTTATCTACCGAACCATCTCTCCAGCTCTGTAGCTGAGGCTGGGCTCAAACTGATGATCCTCTGCCTCAGTCTCCCCTCTGTTGGGATCACCGATGTACTCATACTCAGCTCCTTCTAAGGTTTTGTTGTCTGTCCGTGTGTCTTTCTACCTGTTTAACATAGTTTTACTCGGCATCACACAGGTATCTGTCCACATATACAGTTTCATGTTCTGTGTCTCGTTGGTGCACACCAGAAGCCCCCACTGATAAATGTGCGGGTTGCTCCCCATCTTTTGCTGTTAAGCACAGTGTGGTGTGTCTGGGATGTAGCCCAGTGTGAAGAGCATACATCTAGCATGTGTGGGGCCCCTGGTTTCAAGTCACAGATCCCCAAAGCACCATGCTACACACTTGTGCAAATAACAGCAGTAGTAGAAATTTCTAGAAGTGGAGCAGATCACTGGAACAAAGTGTTTGTGGCAAAATACCTAGTACAGAAAAAGTTATGCTCGTGTAAACATATCAATAGCATACAGAATGCTTATGTTCTCTGTCGCCTGACCAACCGGATATGTCATCAAACTTCTGGATCTTTCCCACTCTGATGAGAAAACCATGTCCTATTATCCGTTCAGTACACATGTCTGTTGTTACCTACTGTTGCCGGTGAAAGTTAGTACCCTTGTTCTCCGAGAACAAGGGTTCTCAACCTGTGGTCACGACTACTTTGAGACTGAATGACCTTCTCACAGCGGTAGACTAAGACCATCTACATACCAGATATTTACATTAAGATTCATTACAGTAGCAAAATTACAGTTATGTAGAAGCAACAAAAATAATTCTATGGTTGGGGTCGCCATAGCATGAGGAACTGTATTAAATGGTTGAAGCCTTAGGAAGGGTGAGAAGCACTGTACTAGAATCAGTAGCATTTCCTTCTCAAACTGTGCCCATGTTTTTCTGTTTGGCTTTGATCCAACTGGTTTGCTGAAATCTACATACAACAGAGGTAACTTTGGTTGCTGAATTGGAAGCAGTGCTGGGCTCTAAGCTGAACAAAGAACATTGGCACCCAAAGGTCCAAGTGCAAGCAGTGAAGGAAGTCCCAGAACCCAGGTTCTGTGGGTCCAGTGTTAACTAAGTAGCCTTTCAGCAGCTTCCTTCATGGAGGGAAGTGCTCGTTATGGAATGCCTCAGATCTCCTAGACATTTAAGAACTAATAGAAGGCAGGGCAATCCCAGTGATAAACATTGTCAAATACATTGTGGGCAAAACTGAAATTTACTCCCGTAGCTTCTTTGCTGCTGTTGAGGTGACTGTGTAGAACTAGACCAAACTTATTTGATTTTAGACGTTTGCCTGCTTAGGAGAAGCAGTTGACACTAAAGCTTCAACAATTGCTTTTTGGAAGGTGGGACCAAGCTCCCTAAGTCTTCCCTCCAAAGACAGTCTGAATTAACAGACCCCATCGGCTGCGATGGCATACTTTGGAGTTAGCCTGTTGGAGTTGGAGGCAGCATGATCAGATCAAAGTTTGTCTTATATAGAGAGCTTGAGGCTAGCCTGGATTACGTATGCAACACTGTCTCAAAAACAACCAAACAACAACAACAACAAAACAATAGCAGCAAAACAGAACCTAATCTAAATGTTTCCGCTGGTCTTCTAACCCATTGTCTCCACAGATAAATCAGAAGAGACTTGTGAAGAAAGAAGTTTGTAACAGAATGTTACCAGAGAGCAGAGAAGCTAAGATTCCAGAGCTTTCCTCTCTACCATTAGAACAGTTCCTTGACTACAGAGGGGCACAGCCAAGCTCTGGATTCAGACGCAGATTGTGGAACTAGAGCACGACTTGCCTGGGTAAGTTGAATACAAACTGATACCCTTGCACACACTGCCTTTCTTGAAGGCCCTCGGCCTTTTCCTTATGATTAGAGGCATTAAAGAGCTTTGGAGCCCAGAGGAGCCATTTTCTAACCACAGTAAACTAAAATGTAACTGTGTGTTTTGAGTGGTATCTAGTACTCAACAGGCACTTAATCAATATTCACTAATAACATTAGGCCACTCAGCACCAAGCAGGAAGACAAGGCCATTTCTTTGTTGGCATATACTTGGGTAATTGATAAAAATAATTACAAGGCTTTAAATGTTTAGCAATGATTAGCTAAAACCATCACCTCTAAGCCCTTCCCACTTTGATAAACTCATTCCCAGGGAAATACTTAGAGCCCAAGGAACAGCAGGGAAAGCAACCAATTCCCGCAGCTCAAAGAGTTTTTACTTGGGCTCTATGAGCTATTCAATCTACCCTTTTTGAATGATCTATGTAAATGAATTACGTTTTTTAATTAGGTGGTCTTTTCACTTGCATATTGAAGTTTACCAGTAATTACAGCCAGGCAGGAGGTCACTTGATTGATATGGGAAGCAAGAGGCCTTTGTTTCACTGAACTAACATACTGAACGGCTAATGTGTAGAGAAAAAGGGAAACTGTAAAATGTATGCCTGCTCTCAAAATTCAAACTGTGAGGCTCCTGAGCATTTGGGGTTTTTTCCTGACTTAATTCCCCTTCTATGGCTCATTGGGGGGTTTTTCCTTGTAAATACCAGAATGATTTCTAAATACCCAATGACTCAAAAACTATTATGGCAGAATGGTTTGGAAGCCTGGAGTTTTGCATTCTTAATGCCAGAGGGAGAAAAACTCACCCTTTTGGTATCAGTCATATTAAATGCCATTTAATTGCTGGTGCAGCTGTTTCCAGATGTGACTTTATTTTGTTTCTGCCAGTCAGTCTGTGAGTTTCATTAACTCCATCATTAAAACAAAACAAAACAAAACAAAAAAACAGAGAAAGCTTTCTCTTCATACTTCATGGGAAGCAGAATGTTCTCCAATTAGCAGAAGAGAGTGGTCACTGTAACAGACAGACTGCACTGAATATCCTAAGTGGCATTTTGGAAAGCTTCTCCTTGTTTTTAGAAAAAGATTTGTTCTTGTTTTGATCTGTACATGTACAGTGCATGTCCGTGTGTGTATGAGTGTGTGCTTGTGTGCAGGTGTATGCAGGTGTGTGCATGAGCATGCATGCCTTTGGTCAGGAGGCAGCAAAGTCCCTGGAGCTGGAGTTGCAGGCAGTTGTGAGGAACCAAACCTGATGTGGGTGTGGGAACCAGACTTGAATTCTTGGAGAAAGCACTAAGTACTCTCCACGCCCTGAGCCTCCCCTGGGGTTCCCCTCCCCTGGGTTCCCCTCCCCTCGGGTTCCCCTCCCCTGGGGTTCCCCTTCTCCATGCCCTGAGCCTCCTCTCCTGCTCTCCTTCATCTGACTTTTAGGTCATTCATGAGGCTCCTAAGTTTCTATTCTTTCCCCACATTTTGGTGATGCATACAATCTAATGGTGGCTGCCTAGGTGGAGAGATGTGGAAGACATATTTGCTGACTCAATATGCAATCCCTAGAAAAATCAGCACTGCTAATTAGAAACCACGGAGTGAGTAAAAGTCGAGAGCTGGAAAAATTCTCCCACCTGTCAATCAGAGCTGCTCTCACTCTCAAGCAGCCTCGCAGTACCAGGCCAAGCTTGGAAGGCAGTGAATCTGCGCTGATCCTCCTTCCCCGAGGGCTAAAGGCTCTAGAGCTCTTCTGGGTGTCCAGAGAAACAGCCCCACCTCCTGAAAGTCTCAGCTTTGTTGCTCATCCAGCAAAGCAAGGTAGTTGGGAGGGCCAGGCGCCTGCTTTCCTCTTTCCAAGGCTGGCACCGCTGAACGTGGATGACATCCAGTTGCTATGACTTGTCTCCATGGCCAATAAGATTTAGGAGGCAAGGGTCCGATTCCTTTCCTTTCTTGGTCCCCAACACTTAAAGCCTAACCGTGCTGTAGACACGCCACAAATATTTGTTTCCAGGATTCTGAAAATCAAGACTCTGAAACAATACGTTCTATTATCCATAATAATAGTAGCAAATAGACTCCCTTTTCAGAGAACATATGTAAGCTAGGAATTATGCCAAATGTTTCTAATAGTTTGCTTCCTGACATCAAAGAAGAGGTTGCATTTGAAGCAACTATTTCCCCTAGAATCCACTGTTATGTAGAGTCGGCCACTGGCTCGGTGCTAGCTGCTAAGGTGAGGGTGAAGTTTTGTCTGGTCCTTACAGGTAAAAAGAATTCAGGGTTGGATGTTGAACTTTGCCATTTCACCTTTCCTTACTTCCTGCCTGGGTCAGCTACCATATTTCATTGTTTGTGGGCAAAAGTGTGGTGGTGGTGGTGGTGGGGTCAGCAAATTACCCCAGTGGTGGGTAAAGGTGCTCACCACGGAAGCCCAGGGACCAGCATTTAATCTCCAGAACCCACATGAGGGAGGTTGGAGAGAATCCATCCTACAAAGTTGTCCTTTGACTATCTCCCCCCGTCTCTCTCTCTCTCTCTGTCTCTCTCTCTCTCTCTCTCACACACACACATTCACACATTCATAATACACATGTACACAGCTCATGCACACATACATTAACAACAATAATAAACAATGTTAAAATTGAAGAAGAGGCCGGTGAGATAGGATGTGGTGTAAATCCTGGGTCCTTGGTCGCCTCCTCCAGTGGAGGCGTTAGTCCTGTGCTGTCCTTCTGGGGACTTCTGGTCAGGTAAGCACTGTGACTTGCTGACTAGTACATTCTACCTACCTGTGACAAGTACACGTGTATCCCTTGATAATAGATGTGAGACAGCCTTGAATGAGCTTTCAGACACAAGCTTTAATTGAAGAAAACAGGGCAGTACTGCTTTGGGGGGGACTAGTGTTTTACTGGGTTCTTGGGGTCTGCAGCTTGTCACTATGAGAATACCCCACAACCCTGAGGTCTCATCCTCACAGTTTAAGGAGATTTCCCCTTGACACAAACATAGACTAGTGGCCAGAGTGTCCCTGACCAGATCCTGTTCTATCCTGTTCCTGTTTGGTAGTGGCTTTCTCACCTCCCTCTTATAAGTGTAAGCCCCTTCCCCCTTGGGAATGAGTGGCAGGCCTCACCCCTGAGTACCTCCAACTGCCAGGTCCCACCCATAGAACTCCCAAGATACAGACCGCCTAGCTCTGGACTTGAAAACCCACCAATCCCTACCCTGGAAATCTCTACCCTGCAAAGCTCAGCCCCCAAGAAACCCTATGTAAACCCTGTCTTCTGCTCTGTTCTCTGCTGCTTCTCTCCCAAGCAGAGGCAGCCACTCTCCTGGGTTTTTCTCTCCCAGTAAATCGCTTGTGTGGGGTTCGTAGTGTGATGTGACTTGGTAGTCCCGACTGCCTGGATACCTTTCCATCTGAGCTGTAACACTTACAATAAGGGTTAGGGACACATGTTTTACATTGTTAATGGGGAGGAAAGGGACTCTGTATCAGGCTGGATCGATTAAGAGTATGAGAACCCATGTCCCATCCCCACTACTGTCTCACTGCATGCTGTCCCTGATGGCCAGGTGAGTGCTTCCTGGCTTTCACTCACACAGAACCACACCCTGCAGCCTCCTGCTCCTTTTGAGGACCTTACCTTAGGCCGAGTCTGGTCCTGGATTCTCTTGTTTTCTGTATTCCTGATGTTCTGGCATCTGGCAGGGATGAAACTGTTCCTCCACGGCCTGGTTACTTCTCAGAAGCCACAATGATTTGGTAGGAGGAGAGAGCCACCAGAGGCCTTCCTGGAAACCAACTGTCTTCTCTTTGTAGCTTAATATCCCGGAAGGCACTTTGCCTGTCTCCTTATTTCCACAGACCTGCATGCTAGACAAGGAAGGCCCACCTGGTGTGCAGATCCTACCTATCTAACCCCCAGCCTCTTACCCTGCCCAGCATCCTGTTTGCCTCATCCAGCTTCAGTAAATTCAACATTTTAAAGCAAATTCTTCTAGCTTTATGGTCCTGACTCTCCAGCCTCAAGTGACTCTTGGAGATTTTACCAGGACAAAAGAAGACACTGTTCCCCTTGTTCTGTATTCTCCACTGACCTGGGCACTGCTGTGGGACATGGATCAGGACTTCCTTCACCTGGAGACGGATTTCTTCTCTCAGTGGATTAAAAGTTTCTCTTTCACAAAAGATCTCTACAAGTCTATACCAAGTTAGATTCTATAGCAACATGATATTATTGCCGGAAAGCAAAGAGTCAAATGCAATAAAAAAAAAAAAAGTGGACACACTAATTCTTAGAATGTGACACTAGAAAGTGACATTGGGGATCCTCCAGACAGGAGATGCTCGTCTCCTCCTATGACCCAGAGAGGTGAAGTGACACTTATCCCAAGGCACACTGGGACCAATGATACAAAAGTATCATTTGTACAAGTGACCAAGTGACTTCTTTTTCTGCTAAGTATCCAGTATGTGTGTGTGTGTGTATAATATATAATGTATAAAAATATATATGGAGATAGATTCATGAGTATATCTGATACATAAAAATAAAGATATATAAATATTTAAAGAGTCAAGAACGTGCATGCACGTGCACGTGCGCGCGCGTGTGTGTGTGTGTGTGTGTGTGTGTGCATGTATCTAACTTAAAGACAAAGCAGAGTTTGACCAGAAACTACTAGTTCTCAGAGGAGAAAATAAGAGTCAGAACCTAGTCAGATCTCTGGGGAGAAACGGATCCTCCCTGTACAGAAGAGGAAAGTAACCACATTGTGTTATTCTCTCTCTTTACAAAAACACTACTAAGAAAATGTTGAAGAATTTTAAGTGGTTCATAAGAATAGCAAAAACAGGACAGAGGACAGCAGTGCTGAAAGATTTAAACACAGTGTTTAAAATGGAAAGGCTGGGCGTGATCGCACACAGCTTTAGTCTTCTGGGGCAGAGGCAGGCAGAGATCTGTGAGTTAGAGGTCAGCCTGGTCTATACAGCAAGTGTTGGACAAGCTGAGGCTATATAATGAGATTTTTTGTCTCCAAAACAAAGGAGTGACAGAAAGCACGGCCCAGTGTGAACAAGCTAGAGGAAGAGACGACACAGTACAATCTCTGCATTCAGGAACCAAGGGGACAGGGTCTTGGCCCCACAAGGCCGTGGAGATGCCCAGGATGGCAAAAGGTTCCGGGTCAGGTGACCACATTAACTTTTCCAAGAACAGAGGGTTTATTCTCCACTGAGGTTGGATTTAGAAACTCTGAAAGGCCCAGAGATGGGGACTGTGGAAATAAGTGAATAGCAGACAGACATATGGCTCCTCATACCCATCTCCCAGTCCCCACACACCAGTCTCAGGCCTCCCATGACTCCCCGAGACGGCAGCCTGAGAAGTCTGCTTTAGTGAAGCAGAGAAAAGCCTCCACAGCCCGACACTTGGTATGGCATCTGGTGGTTACATCTCTCACCCTTGCTGATCCTTGAGGAGGACTTTAGTGACCTGCCACCCACGCGGTATTCACACGGCATCTCCACCCACTCGGCATCTCCACCAACCCGGCATCTCCACCCACACGGCATGTCCACCCACACAGCATCTCCAGGCAGCTTTCTGGCCCCTTGACTAGAGATGCATGGCAGAAAAGCATCGACTACACCTGAGAGAGGCCTTCAGCATCAACCAGAAGATCTATCCAAGAGCATGAAGGAGCCCAGAAGAAACTAGACAAGCACAATTAAAATTTGAAGAGACTTACAATATCAGAGGGGTGAGCAAATAACACACTCAAAAAACACATGAGGATGACTCAGAGATCAACAAAGGCTCTTAGAAAACAAACAAACAAACAAAAGGTAAAAGATCAGTGAAGAATGACCCGTGACATCAAGGAAATTTCCCAGAAAACAATAAATTAACAAATGAAAAAACAACAGGAAAAACAATATACTGCAGAGCTCTGCTGCTCCACAGAACTCTAACTTTACCAATCACAGCTGTTAATTTAGTTTTCTGGTAGCCAAGTTTAAAAGGGAAAAAAATCAGCTAGAATTAATTTTAGTAACCACTTTAGCCCACTAAATCTAAGACTATCATTTTTAACATGCTGCGGGGTGAAATGATAATAAAATATTTTATAATCCTTTTTTATATTAACACAGCGTGTCTCAATTTAGACAATTCTCGTTTCAAGTGTTCCATGGACTCAAGTGCCTGTGGGCTGCAATAGTGGATGAAGCACACACAGAAGAACAATCCAGAACCTCTAAAGTCTAAATAATGGAGTGCACAAAAGAGGAAGACACTTTGGAACTCTGGAAGCAGAGGGTCATGAAGAACTCAGAGACATGAAGAACTCAGGAGGGAGTCATCTGAGAACAGGTGCTGCAGATTCTAAACCCAGCTGGGAGGGAAGCACTGGGTGGGAGGGCCGATGGCAAAAGCCAAATACGTTCCATTTTAAGTTTGGGAAAATTTACTCCAGTTGTTTGATAGATGTGTCAAAGCATCCCAAAACACTTCATTTGGGCAGGCTTATAGAAAGCTAACATTAAAAATGGAGGCTATTACTAACTATGAGAAAAATAATTATGGGTCAATCAAACATAATCATAGCACATTGATTGGCCTAAGAGCACAAGGTCCCCACGATCATTACAAGAAGTCGATAAGTGCCATGGAGCAGTGAGAAGCCCACACGTGGGGATCCTGCCTGAGATCAGAGGCACTTCAGAGTCAAGAGCTTTCAGGACTTGGAAAGACCTGAACAGACTTCGCCTACGCTGCATGGTCAAGTCACATGGGCTATGGGGAAGTCTGGATTTCAGGTTAGGGGTGTGCTGCCTGTGTAAGCCTTTGCTTAAGAACCCAGAGACACAGGAGGAAGTCAAAAGTACCCCTGGGGAGTAAGGCTGAGAAGATGGTAGGACAGGTGTCTGCAGTGTCCCACTGCCTTTAAGATGCTCAGTTTCAAGTACTTTCTCTATGTTGGCTGTGTAGTGGTGCACCCACTTGGGAGGTACAGGCAAGTAGATCTCTGAGTTTGAGACCAGCCTGGTCTACATAGCAAGTTTTAGGACAGCCAAGGGCTACATGGGCTACTGTATCAAAAAACCATATATATGAAATAATCACTATATGAAATATATATATATATTTCATATATATATGATATTCATATATATGAAAGTAATCAATAGAGATAGATATTGAGGGTTAAGAGTGAAGAGACTATGTGCTTTCTAGAAGGTTTGAGTTGATAGGGTTTCTAAGCAGAGCAGGGATTTTTACTGCTCCTTGACAAATCATTACCCTGTCTAGTGTGGTCATTTCCAGCTCTCCTCCCCCTCCAGTAAGGAGAGTTGTTGAAATAAAGAAATTGATGCACATTTGCCTTCAAAGCTAGAGGTTTTGGTAAAAGTGCTGCATGCTTGAGAATTAGTTTTCTTTTTTAACATCAAGTGAGTGTAAGTGGTGATGTTCCTTTTAGAACATGAAGCTGGAAGATTCTTATAGATTAGCTAACTCTCTGGCCCCTGGGCTTGGTGAGTCCTCACCCAGGGCTCATGGATGCTTGGGGGAGGGGTGGGATGGGGTGATTGTTTAATAACAGTTTGGTTCTGAGCCCAGCTCCGAGCGCACTTCACCAAACTCTCCAAGGGTTTGGAGAACAACAAACTACATCATTACTAAGCACCTGGGGAGGCCATGCGCCCTCTCCACCAACCACTTCTTCCACGGACAGTTCAGGAAAACATGAATACAGAGAAGTTAAGGTTTTCAAAATATGGTTTCTTAGCTCCCTTCAGTGACATCTGGGAACCTCTTACATGACAGAACTTGTGACTTCTCAGGCCTTACTCCAGATCCATTGGGTCTTGAAGTGTTAATGAGCCCTGCAGGTGACTGTGATGTTTGCACAAATGTGCACTTCAGATGAACTTTCGCTAAGGGGTTGTCTTATGTGATGTACGCAGAAATGTGCAGTTTGGGCTGGAAACTCTCACTAAGGGATTGTCTTAGGGAAGCGGAGGATAAGTCCCAGAGAGGGCTGATCCATCCCTCAGCCACGTGGCACTTTATCCATAAGAACTGAAAACTTAGATGATTTACCCACTTGAAGTCTGGTGCTGTGGGGAAGACAGTATACAAGGAGACAGTGCAAAAGCTTAGAAGGCAGACACAGCCTGAGATTTAAACCCTATCCGTGAACTGCTGTGCTGAGCAGTGGGGTGCGGGCCTTGCTAGCCTGTGCTGTACAAATCAGAACTGGTCAGGCATTCGGTTGCTAGTGGTGACACAGCCCATGTGACCCAGAGGTCTTCCGATTCTCTCTGAGAGTTTTTCATAGGGTCTGCAAGTTCATTGGGCAGCTAAAGTATAACACATACAACCCAAACTGTGAGAATTGTCACTTCTTGCATGTTCCTGTGGGACCCTGTATGGCCTTTGCCAGAGCCCTTGGGCCACTGCTATAGGAGGATTGGTTTCCGGATCCCAGGCTTCTCAACTTTACATCCCAAGAGCTGAACTTGGTACTTACCACACAGCGGGGGCTGGAAAAATGGCCGCGGAGCACGGTTCAAACACCTCCTTCAGCCTGCAGTTCCCACCTGTCTTTTTCTCCCTCCTTCTTTTCTCCTTTTTAAAAAACAGAGGTTTTCATGGTGCAGAGGTCAGAAGACAAGTTGCTGGAACTGGTTCTCTCCTACTATATGGATCCCTGGAATTGAACTTGTGTCACCAGCATTGGCAGCAAGTGCCTTCACCAACTGAGCCATTTCAGCAGCCCCTTCTGTCTGTCTGTATGTCTGTCTATCTGTCACACTTTTCCTTTTCTTCCTTTCTTCCTTCCTTTCTTCCTTTCTTTCTTTCTCTTTTCTTTTTGTTGTTGTTGTTTTGGGTTTTCCAAGGCAAAGTTTCTCTGTATAGCCTTGGCTGTCCTGGAACTCAATCTGTGTAGACCAGGCTGGCCTCAAACCCAAGAGACCTGCCTGCCTCTGCCTCCCAAGTTCTGAGATTAAAGATATACACCACTATGCCCAGCATCAGCCCCTCCTCTTTTTGGCAGGCTGAAATTTTTCTCACTTTAGACTTTGCTAGCCTCCCTACTTAGAAACAACGATTTTGTTTTCAGAAACATGGAGCGTTTGCCTTAACCATGGGAACACCTCCGTGTTTGGTGTGCAGAAGAGAACAGATTCTAACTGGAATGAGTGGCTTGCAAGCTAAACTTTGCCAGGGGCCTGGAGCAAATGATCTGCAGCAACTCGGGGGAAGTCGGAAGTCAGGCAATCAGGGTGGTGGTGTAAGTTGCCCTGCCCGCTGGGAAGACTGGAAAGCAGACCATAGAAGTTCCTGGGGCCAAGGCAAGGCTGAGTGAAAAGGCCTAGAATCTTTACACCAGATATTGTTTTTCACAATACTTAAAAGGCCCTATTTTATGCATTTTCAGGAGCTTTGGGGTCAGGATTGAAGACCATGGCTCAGGAACAGAGGTGAATACAGGCGGAATCCTACCCAGCATGTTGGAGGTCAGGGTGTGGATGCTGTGTTGAGGGATTCTTGTTTCTCACACTGAGGGTTTGGAGCAGCCAGACGGACAGGTTACGCCCTTCCATTTTGCTTTGTGCCACGTAACCTCAAGACAACTCATCAGAAAGAATTTGCTATTAAAAGGAGAAGAAATACACACGTGCTACCTTTCTCTCAAAGGTAACCTGCCAATGTCAAATTCTGCAGCTCAAATGGCTTTGATGGCAGATTCTACAGACAGACCCCTGGGGTAGGAGTGTGGCTCTAGCTCTTGCCAGTGTAAGCAGCCCTGGACCCAGCACTGCAGTCAGGCCCTTTGTCTCTAGGGTGGCAGAGACTAATCTCAGGTGATGCTGCCATCTTTGTTTTGTAAGTCCTGCACTACATTCTGTGCTTTCGAAATTCTTGCTGTTTTCAAAGTGGGACCTCAACAGATCAAAGCACATGTGTGTGAGGCACATTAGGCAGGTCTATGCTTCAACTTGAAAGGCTGATCTTGTTCTGTAGGTACAGACTCTCCACTCCACAGAGCTCTGTAGCACCAGCAACGGTTTAAAAGTCTAAAATGAGTGGTTGATGGGGCCTAGCATATGGGCTCATGCCCTCTTATGGGCCGAGCACTTTTAAGTTCCTATCACACAAGGCAGGTTCTGCTTGGTGAAGGGATGTAGGGTGGGAGTCAGATGCTAAAAAGAACATTAAAAAGGTATGGCGGGTAAATGTTTCCAGAGTGGAGTAGAGGTGCCCAGGCTGGAGAAGAGGCTAGTTTTAGACGGTGGTAGTGTGTGAGCAGGGAATGAGCAGGGTGGGAGCAGGGAGTGAGCAGGGTGTGAGCAGGGAGTGAGCAGGGAGTGAGCAGGGTGTGAGCAGGGAGTGAGCAGGGAGTGAGCAGGGAGTGAGCAGGGAGTGAGCAGGGTGTGAGCAGGGAGTGAGCAGGGTGTGAGCAGGGTGTGAGCAGGGTGTGAGCAGGGAGTGAG
>JAPYYD010002906.1:0-14774 GCA_028551405.1 Uromys caudimaculatus
CATCAATGGCTCCTGATCTCTTTCCTAGGTTTTCTAACTCCAGGGTTGTCTTCCTTTGTGATTTCTTTATTGTTTCTATTTCTATTTTTAGCTCCTGGATAGTTTTGTGCATTTCCTTTGTCTGTCTGATTGTGTTTTCTTGAAATTCCGCCTGTTTCATTGTGTTTTGTGTAATTCTTTAGTGGATTTTTGTGTTTCCTCTTTAAAGTCTTCTAGTTGTTTATCTCTGTTCTCTTGTATTTCTTTAAGTGTGTTATTCATTTCTTTCTTAAAGTCTTCTATTGTCCTCATGAGAAATGATTTTAAATCTGAGTCTTGCTTTTCTGGTGTGTTGGGGTATCCAGGGCTTGCTGTGGTGGGAGAGCTGGGTTCTGATGATACCAAGTAGCCTTGGTTTCTGTTCCTTATGTTCTTACCCTTGCCTTTTGCCATCTTGTTAACTCTGATGTTAGCTGATCTTACTCTGTCTGGTTGTGGCTTACCCCTCCTGCAGGCCTCTGTGTCAATACTCCTTGAAGACCAGCTCTCTCTGAGAGGTGTTTGGGTTTGGAGAGCTGTCGCACAGGATCAGCTCTGGGGTGCAGAATGGAATCAGAAGGATCTTGTCCCCAGCTATCCCATGGTTCCTATGTCCTGATGGCTCTGCAAGGGTTCCTCTTGATCCAGTGTGTTTGAACAGAAGTGGTAGTTTTGCCTGTGCTCAAAGGTGTGTCAGCATTCCTGGGATACCTGCTCTCTCCTGGAGCCCTGTGGCCCAGGCTGAGGTCCCCAGGCACAGACCCCTGGTGGCCAGGCAGAAGTCTCCCCCCACAGATGGAACCGGAAGGTTCAGAGGTTTCCTGCCCCCGAGTTCTCCTCAGGTCCTGTATCCTGCCAGTTCCGGGTGGGTCTTGGTGAGCCTTGTTGCTCCCCTTAACCCCACTCATGGCTTTTCCACACTCCTGAGAGGATATTTTTCTCCTGGCACTCATTGGCTATAGACTCCTGGTGGCCCAGGCAGAGGTCTCCACCCACAGATGGAGACTGGAAGGTTCAGAGGTTTCCTGCCCCCCGAGTTCTCAGGCCCTGTATCCCGTCGGTTCCAGGTGGGTCTCAGTGAGCAGTGTTGCTCCCCTTAACCCCACTCAAGACTTTTCCATGCTCCTGGGAGGGTAGCTTTCTCCTGGTGCTAATTGGCTATTGGATTTTAAAATTTTTATTGGCCATAAAAACCCATTAGAGACAATGACATACCACAATCTCAAGTAATTTTCCTTCTCAGAAGCATGTGTGTCATTTCTCTAAGAGTTTTATACATTTTCAGAAATGTCTTATGAATCTGTTGTTAGACTTAGTCCTTATGATCTGAAATCATGCATGGTTTTCTAAGTGACATCTATAATTTTAGCTTTTTAAGACATTAAAATATGCTTATTTTAGCCTTCATAATCAATTCATAAATGCCATGGATGATTGAGTTTTAAAATACAGAATCATATCTTTTATGACTATCAACTTCTTTACTCATCTCCAGTTTCTACCTCTGTTTGTCTAGTTTAATGTGCTAGTTCTGATTGTAAGAATGTTACAGAGCTGTGGTTATCAAGAGCAATCTTTGTCCCTCAGTTTACAGGAAACTTTGACTGATTCAATGATAAGGACAGGGTTTCCTGCTTGTGCGTGTTAACAGAAGCAGCATACCTCATCATCTCCAAGTTCATCTACTTGCAAACATTTATTTGCAATTTCAAAATCTGTATGTTTTGTGTTTGTTTTCTCTCACCATTCATAGTTATGCTGCTAGTCATAGGAAATACCTTTGTATTTCTGTGGTCTGTCTTTTTGTATACAGTAGACATATCAATCAGGATTGGTGATGAAACGTTAAGCCAAAAGCCTCCTGGGAGGGTTGGCATAAGCCAAAAGCCTCCCGGGAGGGATGGCATAATGTTTCCCGGTCCCTTGCGGATTCCACCGAGTTGCCCAGAGTTTAAGCCTGTGCTCGACTGGGTGCCAGATTGCCTGTCACAGATCACTGCCCCACACAAGCATAAATTATGTATGCTTTCATTTCCCACAGTTTGCTATTTTCTTGAAGATTTATTTACTTTTTTCTATGCATATGATTGTTTTACCTGTATGTAAATAGCTGAAACATATGAATTCAATGCCTATGAAAGCCAGAAAAATGCATTATATTGTATACAGCTATGAGCCACCACATGTTGGTGCTAGGAATTAAACCTGTGACCTCTGCAAAAACATCAAGTGTTCTTAACTACAGAACCTCTTTCCAACTCCTCTTAGTTGGCTTTTTATTCTCAATTGTTATGATCTAATTTGGGGCAACATGCTCACCATAAGATTGGTGAGTTGCAGGACTGTTATGGGGATAAGGAAGCAATTTCTCAATGTATTTGGGGTTTATTCCATGGGAGAGAATTTTATGCCTGTTATTGTGTTTTAGGATTTTTTTTTCTTAGAAAGAGAATTTATTTCCAGAATATTCTCATATAACAAAACCAACTATGGCATGTGGGCACACACACCCAGTGGTGGGCAGGGAAGAGCTGAAGATGGCTCTAGGGTGTCACCTATGGCAGCCACTCGACTCCATCACCATGATACTCTGAGATGGGGTAGAGGCCAGGTGCCCAGACAGTTTGGCATGATATTGGCACACAAGGGACATGACCCTGCGGGGAGGCCTGTAGACTCGGTGTCTTGGCTGGTAGCATCAGGTCATGAGGAAGAATATTGAGTTCAGTGTCATCAGAGGTGCTGTGGACATTCCAAGACTCAGTTTGGCTCTCCTGGCAAGGCCATAGCTGCCCCCGGAAGGCAGAAGGTATGTGGAAGAAGTACAGGTCTCTTTAAGGCACAGATCTGTCCCAGCAATCCTGTGGCTGGGGGTATTGCAGCAGAGCCTATCCCTCTCCTCCAGTTGCCCACAGAGAGGGAGGAATCTCCTGGCAGCCAGAGCATTCCCACTCAAGTGGATCATGGCCTGCAAGTAGGCAGGGGTCTACTCAGGATCTTGGGTAGGGGACGGGACATTGGGTTGTTACTGTCACAAGGAATGGGACCAGGAAGTAGCAGGGCCCAGAGGAGCATGGGTATAGTGGATGACAGAGCAAAGGATGCAGGCACAGCCACCATATTCCTGACCGTCCACTCACACCTATCTACACAAGCACTCAGAGTTTGGCTTTATACATCTCGGCAACACAAAGGACAGGAGCTTGGAGGCTGAGGCTTCTCCTTTCACAGGCTGGGGGTCCCTAACCTCTTAACAGGTGGGAGTAGGTCAAACCCAGTCAGGCTCTGGTAGGTGGCAGTGGAGAACCGCTGTTGGGTAGTGCTTGCTGAGGGCTCGGGCAAGAGATGAACACGGGCCAAGGACTTGCTGGGACCCTGAGGAGATGCTTAGGCCTCGGGACCCAGGGTGGTGGCAACAAACAGAGCCATGGTGCTGGGGCAGCCAGTCGCCTAAGGCCAGTGACCTCTGCTGGACGAGTGGCTGGGGACAGTGGGTTACTCAGGCAGGCTGTTCCCAGAGAAACTGTTAAACTGGGCCTCCCTTGACGGTGGGTTCCTCCAGGTGCCAGCACTCCACCCTGTGCCTTCTGGAGGCTTCTTCCAGCCCCACGGTAGATCCTGTGCACCTTCACGATAGTGACGGCTATCATGACAGTAGACAAGGAAAACATGACGGCCGGGATCGGCCTAACCACAGCAGCCCCAACACTGGTCCCAAAGAATCCAATGACTGTCAGCAAACCATACATGCCTCAGTCCAAGAAGCCGATGGCCTGAATGATGTTCAGCACAAACTGGGCTCCAAAGATGAACAGGAATGTCATAAAGTTAAAGGAGCTGTTGGCTCTGAGGGACGCCCATGCAAATACCACGCTTATCCAAGTCCTAGCAACTGGCCTGTGTCTTAGGGTTTTTATTGCAGTGATAAAAAACCATGACCAAAAGAAACTTGAGGAAAGAAGAATTTGTTTCAGCTTTCAGATCCACGTCACAGTCCATCATCAAGGGAAGTCAGGGCAGGAATTCAAACAAGTTAGGAACCAAAGGCAAGGACTAACAAGAACACTACTTAGTGGCTATCTTCTCATGACTTGCACAGTTTGTTTTCTTATATAACTTAGGACTACATGCCCAGGGTTGACACCACCTGCAGTGAGCTGTGTAATTCCACAGCAATCATCAATCAAGACTTGTCCTACAGACCAGTTTCAAGGAAACATTTTCTCAATTGTCATTCCCTCTTTGCAGATGATTCTAGCTATGTCAAGTGTGCATAAACATAGCCAGCACATAATATAATTCTAGCTAAAAGTTGTTGTCTGGGCACCACCTACCCCAGGATAGAACCTGCTATTATTGTTTTGCTAAGTAGTCATGTTATTGATTTTTTTTCTAAATACTTGTGTTTATAATCCAGAGACCAGGGCTGGCCTCAACCTTGTTCAGAAAAATTTCATTTTGGAGTTGATCGTAATCATTGGAAAGATGCATAACTGGCCAGAATACTGAGAATAAGTGGGTGAGTGAGTGCCTAGTCCCACATGGGACATCCATATTAATCCCACCATCACCACAATTAGGAAACATGAGGAAAAGGAAACAGAAAGAATATAAGAGCTGTAGGATGGAGACGATTGCTAGGACTTGCTGTCTTCTGTACATCAAGTGCATATCACAGTTATGAGCTCACTTCAACTCTACTTACATGCAAAATACTTACACAAGATAAGACCAATCAAACCCTGGCATAGATAGGACTGATGATCTCTAGGTTTCATTCCCCACTGAGGAGTTATTTGGCAGTAGAATTTTTCCAGGGGAGGGAGAATTGTGCTTTATTGAGGATGTAGGAAATCATGTATTACTCCTGATCAGTGTCTAGCCCCATACCCATACACATATGAGTAGCACTAACTGGGCTTAGTGGTGTATAAAAAAAAAAAAAGATGTAAATTTGGGAGAAACGTATGGTGGAAAAGTATGAGAGGAGTGGAAAAGGAAAATGATGAGTAGATGTTATTATGTTTTACTATAAGCCTACATTAAATTCTCAAAAATTAGGAAAAATTTAAAAAATAACTCATTTTGTGCCAATTCATAGGTTTTGTAGGTTGGCACTGTACATTGTCACTCAGTGGGATGATGGTTAATGTCGGTATGAGGAACCAGCATGGCTGATTGTCTCCAAACCCTGTGACATCACAGGTAGGCGACAGGGACCCACACATCTGTTGCCATGGCAACTGCCACACATTCCCAGAATATACTTGGCTCACCTCCCACCTTTACCTACTAGTGGCTACATCACAATCCAAATAAAAGGCAGACCCCTCTGATCCCCCCTCTCTTTCCCCTTGTCTTCGTCACCACCTTTGCCCTCTTCCACCACTCTCCACTTGGATCTGTATTGGTCTGGTGTTGTCTGTTCGGATGCAAGTCAGGATTCTAACACAATAGCTACAGTCTCCACAATTCCTTCCTGTCTCTTGCTGTGCTAATTTCCTCAGGCCAGAGACAGGACCTCAGTTCAAATGAGTTTAGATGTGTTACACCTTAACTTATAACTTCCCCGAGTTTCAGAGGGAAGACCCTGTGAAGTTCTTGCTTAAGCTCATAGCCCAGTGAGGTTTGTTTTCTGCCCCTTTTCCTGTTTTCTCAGTACCCCAGAGGCTGCCTTTTGATGCAATCTCATCATATTCCTATTTCTGAGACACTAAATACATCTTCTTTCTAGACTTTTCATTGTTCATTTCCAAAACATAAAATACTTTTTCATAGGAAAATGCCAATTGCTTGCTTCTCACTCTTTGCTATTCTTAGTCCAAGTCTCCCACTTTTAATCATGTCTATCTATTCTAAAGTTTTATAAAGACAACCTCACCTGGTACTCACTGTATCAGCTTTTGTTTATATTTTCTATAACATTATTTCTTAATCTTCTAACATTCTATTCAGTTAACTATTTTGAGTCATCAACTTCCCTGGTAAAGAATCTAATGTTCGTGAAGTCTTATCCACAGAAACACCTGCATGAGTGGCCCATAATATGTATTTGATACTTGTAATTAATGACCCAATGGCTTGATAAATTTGCATTGTTGCTAGTCATCTGCACATATAAAGGAGTTGGATTCAGAGCTGAAGAAAGCAGGATATGTGATGTGGCCTGATTTATCCATAATAAGTATACTGTAAGCAAGAAACATGTGGTACACACATATAATCATAGCACTCAGGAGGAAGAGACAAGAGGATCTCAGTGAAATCTCAGTTCAAATCTCAGTTCAAATCTCAGTGAACTACCTAACAATATATGCCACACAAATATTTATCTTATATATATATGTATATATTGCCTAAATATATGTATTTCCTTAATTAATTACAATGTATTAATTCAAAGTTTAAACTTGATTGGTATGTAATCCATCTTATAATGTAACCATTTTTTACTTCATCTTTATGAGGAGTTACTATATTCCAAACATGTTTCACCATGACCAATATATGGCTTACTAGAAATGAAGCTATTATATATTAAGCAATTATTTCTATGTGTATGTATATATATAAAAAGAAAACATACTATGTGTGTTCTTTTGTGGCTGAGTTACCTCACTCAGTATGATATTTTCGAGTTCCATCCATTTGCCTAAGAATTTCATGAAGTCATTGATTTTAATAATTGAGTAGTACTCCACTGTGTACATGTACCACATTTTCTGTATCCATTCCTTTGTTGAAGGACATCTGGGTTGTTTTCAGCTTCTGGCTATTATAAATATGACCGCTATGAACATAGTGGAGCATGTGTCTTTATTACATGTTGGAGCATCTTTTGGGTATATGCCCAGGAGTGGTATAGCTGGGTTGTCAGGTAGCACTATGTCCAATTTTCTGAGGAACCACCAGACTGATTTCCAGAGTGGTTGTACCAAGTTGCAATCCCACCAACAATGGAGGAGTGTTCCTCTTTCTCCACATTCTTGCCAGCATCTGCTGTCACGTAAGTTTTTGATCTTAGCCATTCTAATTGGGGTAAGCTAGATGCTTCGGTCCTTCTTAGAAGGGGAAACAAAATACTCATGAAAGGAAATGCAGAGACAAAGTCTGGAGCACAGACTGAAGGAAAGGCTACCCAGAGACTGGCCCACCTGGGTATCTATCCCATATACAGTCACCCAGACACTATTGTGGATGCCAAGAAGTACTTGCTGACAGGAGCCTGATATCGTTGTTTCCTGATAGGCTCTGACAGAACCTGACAAATACAGAGTTGCCAACTACAAGATTGAGCATGAGTTCCCCAATGGAGGAGTTAGATAAAGGACTGAAGGACTTGAAGGGGTTTGCATTCCCGTAGGATGAACAACAATATCAACCCACCAGAACCTCCAGAGCTCCCAGGCACTAAATGACCAACCAAGGAGTACACATGGAGTGACCCATGGCTCCAGCCACATATGTAGCAGAGGATTGCCTTGTTGGGCATCAGTGGGAGGAAAGGACCTTGGTCCTATGAAGGCTTGATGCCCCAGTGTAGGGTAATGTCAGGTGGGGAGGTGAGAGTGTGTGGGTGGGTGGGGGAACACCCTCATAGAAGCAGGGGGAGGGGGAATGGAATAGGGGGTTTCCAGAGGGAAAATCTGGAAAAGAGATAATATGTGAAATGTAAATAAAGAAAATATCCAATAAAAGGAAAGTAAAAAGAAGAAAATAAACAGAAAACATGTAGAGGTCTACTGATATTTGCATATATAATTACAGACATATTAAATTTTTATAGCAGGTAACTCTGTGAGTTAGATGTTACTATTCCCAATTTGCTGAATAGAGTACTGAAGTGTAAGAAATTAAATAAGCCTCAGCAAGGTGGACCAGTGGGTAGAAGCACCTGCTTGATGACCTGAGTTGGTCTTCAGAACCCATTTAAATGAAAAGGAGAGCCAATTCCATAAAAGTTGCCCTCTGACCTCCCCCACCACAAACCATGGCACGCACCTTCCTTGTTCCCCCTTAGCATTCACAATTTACTAATAAATATGATAAAAATGTAAAGGGTCATTTTCCAAAACCAAAAAAGTAATTACTTGAATATCAGAACCATTGCTTGCTGAAAATGTGTACTCTTTAGGATGTAGTTATAGTGCCTTAGAGGCTTATAAATGAGATGAGACACAGAACCAAACTCACAGCCATTACTGTTTTTCTTAATATTAAAGGAATATAATACTTTTTGCAACAGAAGACAAAATACAATCTTGAGTTATAATTTCTGGTTACTTTGTAACAACTCATGAAATAGGACATAAAAAAGATATCTAATTGAAAGGTGAAAAGCTTACACTGAGTTTGTCAAGAAGAGCCATGCCAGGTGACTGTAATGTGATATTCTATTTGCTTCTTGGATGTTCAGCAGTAAAATAAAATCTCTGTGAAATCAGGAAAATAGCTTTTGTCTGAAATGATAGATTGTTTGAAGATTTATACTGTAGTAAATACCTGGGAAGCATGCCTTTTAACTCTCATTGTAGCAGAAGCACATAGTAAGTCCATTTTACAGAAGAAGGAACTGAGATAAAGAACAATCATGACTTCTGAGGAAGATTATGAAATTTAGTAAGATTATGAAGCTATTGACATGATTTGAAGGCTAAGTATGGGTTGAGAATATAGGCTTGTGGTGACATCAGGAGCACTTCGAATTTCAGATGTCTGTGAGTGACAGGTAGGTGGTATCTATTTTGGTTTTGGTGGTGATCTCCAGTACCCACTCTCCAGCACTGAATTATTATTTACCTTGACTTATGCCCCTTAAACATTTGTGATCAGAGCTCATTTTCCCCTGCACAGAAACCCTATTCAAATTCTTTGAAAATTATTAGCCAAATCTTGCAATGTTTTCTCTGAATGTGTGTTTAACAGCAAGAAGTTAGAAAACAGCTCTATTCATAAATACAAAAGAATAATTTCTCTAAAATTTCTATAAGTCAGAATGATTTTACTGTCTTCATTGTTATTAGCCCAAACTAAGAAAGTACAAAATAATTTTATTTAAGTAAGAATTCCTATGGAGTTCCTATACCCGTAGGGCCCTTGATCCTTCCTCCTATTCTTCTGTAAGAGTCTCCAAGTTTTATTCACTATTTGACTGTGGGTGTCTGCATCTGTCTGAGTCAGCTGGTGGAGCCTCTCAGAGGACAGCCATACTAGACTCCTGTCTGCAAGCATAACAGAGTAAGTATCATTAATAGTTTCAGGGATTGGTGCTTGCAAACAACCTATATCCTTGGGACTCTCAGAGGTGGAAACACCAATCAAAGAACACACACAGACTGGATCTAGGCCTCCTAAAACATATGCAGCAGATGTGCAGCTGGATCTTCATGTGCGTCTCAAACAAACATAGTGGGGGCTATCCCAAAAGCTGTTGCCTGTACATGAGATATATTCTTGTAGCTGGGTTGCCTTATCTGGCCTCAGTGAGAGAGAATATGCCTAGCCTCACAGAGATGTGATGTGCCAGGGTTGGGCGATACCGAGGGGAGGCCCCATATTCTCAGAGGAGAAGGGAAGGGGGAAGGGGAAAAAGGTTGTGGGAAGGGGGTGACTGTGGGGGGGGGCAGTGAACAGGATGTAAGGTGAATAAGTAAAACTAAAATAAAATTAGATAAATAAATAAATAAACATTCTCCAAAAAAAAGGGTAGTAGCTCAGGACATTAAATATTAATAGTTTACAAAATTTATTCCATTTCTGAGCAAGCATCATTATTGATCATAAGCATTACAATAAGAGTTAGGGTATAAAAAATGCATGTAGTCAGATATATTGTGTACTTAGGGAGACCTATTGTAGACCTTTTCAGAAGTCATATGGCTTTGTATTAAATGGTACTGTGGAGATAAAATACTGTGATGAAAAGTTTAACATCAGTGTCATAGGAAGCACACAACACACAGAGATGAAATTGGCTATTAAGGATAAAAGTAGAGATGAGAAGCAGTCATTAGGTTAGAGAAACCCTACTCTACTTTGTCAAGAATATGGGGTTTTGAGGACATATGAGTATGAAGGGAAAGGGCTTTGTTATCCCTGCAGCTTTCAAGAGACTGTGTGGTTACTTCACTCTAACAGTGTTCTATTAGCTGTCTGCAGTTTTGAATCATATAAAGCATTGAATATGTAGCTGGCAAACTGATGCGGTTCTGCCTTTGTTGAAAATCAAGTACTCTTGGAGTTTATTGAACAGAGTTTAAATTTTCATTAGATGATTTTCAGAAGACAGAATAAGCTAATTTTTGTGGCTTGTCATACTATCTTTATTTCTCTCTACTCAAGTGGTTTGCAGTGAGCTTAATGGTCATTCTCACTATTAATAAACTACTCTAAGTTACAGAGAAAAATTCAGTAATATTTGGATACATCTTTATCTTGTAAAACAGAAGGCAGTTTAAGTGTTTCATTTTGTGCTTTACTTTGAACTCTCTGAGCAGAAAGAACCACATATCCAAGTCTATTTTCTTCTCTCTACTCAATCCCAGGTCAGAAGTTCAGGGAGTAGAGTGGTTTCATTTGATTTTTTTTTTTTTTTTTTTATGATTCATGTTCAAATGAGCTCTGCTTTCTGCCTCAAGTCAGGCAAAGAGCTGTAATGGGAACAACAAGAGATGAGAGAAAAACAAGAAATGAAGGCCCATTTCGGAAGCTGTCACAGACTTTTCCAGGTAAACACTTCTGCCAGTGTAAGCGCTGGAGAAGGTCTTCAATGATTGATTTGGAGCTATTCTGTAGGGACCTTACCATGACCTCGTTCCCTGACAAGCTTCACCAGCAATTCTTCAGATGCTCTCACATTCTTGCCAATTTGATCATCTTTAGCAGTCTCCTACAGTGTCTTTCTATTGAGAGACTCACATCCAGAGCCTGGACACACTGCTCCAGTTGACAGGCATGAAAATTCACACAGCAATAGTGGGTCTTCTCCATCTACAGCTAAGAGTGCTCCAGGGAGTCTCCTGCCCTTCTCTCTAATTTCACTTCTATTTGAGAAATCTTGGAACTCATGTCAGAGCCTCGCAATAAGCTGCTGAGTCTTATTCAAGCTGGAGGCACAGGTCTGGCGTGTGTATTTGGGCTGCTCAGTTAAGTGTAAAATGGCCATTTTCTTTCTGGGCAGTGGCTTTATGTTTGCCTTATTTCTTGGGCTTCTTATTCGGTCAGTGTTGGGAGATGATGCTACTCTTTGCTACTTTAGTGATTGTACAATCTTTTCAAGGTGCTCTTCTAGACATCTCTGTGAGGATGGCAAAGAATAGCAATAGAGATTGCCTTTTGTTTGTGAGTAAGTTATGAAACAATTGAGAAATCTAATGGGGGCTATGAGGGCAAGAGTCAAAACTAAACCTTTGTAAATCACAGAGCTAAGCCTGAGTTCTAGCTTGTTGTCAGTGCTAAGTGGTTGTCTTTAACCCCTGACTTGGGTTCATATACTGGTTGATTTCTTAGGGAGGCACAAGGGGGCAGAGTGCCTTCATCTGTCCAAAGAAATAAGGTAGGGAGGGACTCAGCTCAGCATCTGAAGCTCAGGAAAAATATAAAGGGAAGTGCAAGGGAGGCAGAAGCAGAAGGTCTTCTTGTAAAGAAAAAAGGGACATTATCCTCTATGACATGCTTAACAATATAGGTAATAGAATAGCAAATAGTATAGGGAGTCACACATGTGACTATGGAGCATTAACTAGAACTCTGTCATGAGACAATAGGACTATGGTGCTGTCATAGTGGATCTGTGTTCTAATTATCCAAATACACATTAAAGTAATGTACACATTCAAAGAATCTTAAATGCATATTTCCTTCCTGTTTTCCTTCCTTCCCCTTTTCCTTCCTGTGGGGCAGTGGTCTGTGGCAGGCAATCTGGCACCCAGTTGAGCACAGGTTGAAAACTCTGGGAGACCCAGTGGAATATCCATGAGGGACCGTAATATGTTTTTGGTCAACGCTCCCAGAAGACTCCTGTAAAAACAGCTACAGCTTTCCCAACCCCTACAGAGAGGCCTGGCATGTGAGATTTGTCATGTAGAAAGCAATGCTAAGCCCTCCCACAAGCAAATGAGGTACCGTGAAGCCCCCAGACCAAATCAATGGGAAGTATCCGTTGTCAAACCCCTGACCCCTCCCAAACAGTATATTAGACTGTCCCAAACTGTGTAGGGCAGCCTGCCATCCAGAAGGAATAAAGGTGTGAGAACTACTCCGGCATCTGAGAGCCTCCATCATAAGAGCTGTAATATTTTCAGCCCAGGAAGAGATCAGCTCTCCTGAGATCTGCCAGAAGCTTCCTGTGCTCCACAGGTTAGTCGGCCTCTCGTGGGCTCAGCCCGGGCCTGACTCAGCACAGAGCGGCGGGTGCAGCATCCTGGTGCAACCCAGGTGGCAGCCACAGGGAGCGAGGCAGAGGAGATTCTGTCTCCACTCGAGCTCCCCCCTTGCCAGAACCCTCGCATTTGGCTGGGCCAGAGACCCCTGAAGAAGGCTCCCAGCATGCGGCCCCACCCTTCCTTCCTTCCTTCTTTTCTTCCTTCCTTCCTTCCTTCCTTCCTTCCTTCCTTCCTTCCTTCCTTCCTTCCTTCCTTCCTTCTTTCCTGCTTCCCTCCTTTTCTCCCCCACCTCCCCCAACCAAGGAGTTTTATTTAGGTTACTTAAAGGAATATTAAAGGAATATAGGTGAGGGGTTACTTACAGGACCAAAAATGACTCACTCAGTTGGAGAGTGTCTTTTCAAAGTGACTCTGATGGTTTCTGCTTCTTTCAAGTAGCTGGCCTGATCTGAGAGGCTTCTTTGCAACTTTTCCTGTCTAAGAATGACTCTCAGCTGTCTGTCTTTATTGCTTACTGATGCCAAAACACGTTTGGACATATTCTTTGTTACTAAGTAGATTGATGACTTTTCTTTCTCAATTCTTTTTCTTTTATTTACATTTTTATTGATTTTTTTTTTTTTTTTTATAAATTTCACATCAGGCACCCCAGTCCCACCCATCTCTCTATCCTTTTGTACCTACCTTCCATCCTTTCCATTCCCCCCAAAGAATTTCATTGTAGAAATTGTAGTGTGTTACAGTGTGTCCCACAGTATACATTTTTGTTCACACTTCTTTACTTGCCAAATTTCGTTGCAATAAGTCTGATTTGAGTCTTTTGGTTTCTGCTTCGCTCTCATTTCTGGATCCTCTCTGGAGCTCCTGTTGTTGCCCTATGTCATGGAAATCCTGCAGCTTTGGATTTGTAGGACTGTCCCCAACATGTGCTCTATCAGTTCGTAGAAGTTGTAGACGTTGGAGTGGGCCAATTCAGAGTTCTAGATCTGGGCCTGGATGGCTGAGCTGGTCAGTCCACCAGGTCCCCCATACCAAGGCTTACTCTCAAGCACTGCCCTAACTAACTTGCCCAAAGCTGCAGCTGGCAAGGGGCAGAGCCAACTTTTCTTCTCTCATGACCTCCAGCCTGGATCAGCAGCACCCACACCAGCAGGCTCAGCTCAATGGTGCTGCCCAGGTGAGGTTCAGGAACACTCCCCAGAGTGCTATGGCAAGTGATGAGCAGAGCCAGCTCTCCTGCTCTTATAACCCCTGGGCCAGCTTTCCCACTTGCCCAAGGTATCAAGGGGCAAGGGGAACAGAAGCATTATTTAAGCACAACAGGCTCTACCTATCTAGACAATCACGAGCAACACAAACACTGCCAAGCCTATAGTCCTTCCTAATTTCAAGTTGTACTGCAGACCTATCATAATAAAAGTATCTGGCGGGGGACCTCAGCTTGGGCCACAGGGCTCCATAGCAGATTAGCACCAGGAGTGGTATACCCTCCTGGGAGCTTGGAAAAGCAGGGAGTGGGCCCAAGACAAGCTCCACAGCTCACCAGGAACTGCCCCGAACCTGCGAGACACAGAGACTGAGGTAGGCGGGCATAGAAACCCCCTGGATACCAACAGCAGCAGCTGAGGCAGGAGACGTATGCCTGGGCCACCAGGGTTCCACAGTCAAGCAGTGCCCGCCGGGAGAAAGTTAATCTCCCAGGAGCGTGGAAAAGCCCTGAGTGGGGGCAAAATGAGCCCCAGTGCTCACTGATTTGGCCCGGTTTCCGCGGGCCACAGAGACTGAGGGACAGGAACTTCCGGCCTCCATCGGGCGGCCGGGAACCTCAGCTTGGGCCACAGGGCTCCATAGCCAATTAGCGCAGAGAGAGGGATACCCTCCCGGGAGCTTGGAAAAGCCGGGAGTGGGCCCAAGACAAGCTCCACAGCTCACCAGGAACTGCCCTGAACCTGCGAGACACAGAGACTGAGGTAGGCGGGCATAGAAACCCCCTGGATACCAACAGCAGCAGCTGAGGCAGGAGACGTATGCCTGGGCCACCAGGGTTCCATAGTCAAGCAGCGCCAGGAGAAAGCTACTCTCCCAGGAGCTTGGAAAAAACAGCTCTCAGAGAGAGCTGGTCTTCAAGGAGTATTGATACAGAGGCCTGCAGGTGAGAAAAGCCATAGACAGAGAGTAAGATCAGCTAACATCAGAGTTAACAAGATGGCAAAAGGCAAGGGCAAGAACCTAAGGAACAGAAACCAAGGCCACTTGGCATCATCAGAACCCAGCTCTCCCACCACAGCAAGCCCTGGAGTCCCCAATACACCAGAAAAGCAAGACTCAGATTTAAAATCATTTCTCATGATGATGATAGAAGACTTTAAGAAA
>JAPYYD010002907.1:0-14773 GCA_028551405.1 Uromys caudimaculatus
ATCATATCATCTGCAAATAGTGATGTTTTGATTTCTTCCTTTCCCATTTGTATCCCTTTGACATCCTTTTGTTGTCTAATTGCTCTAGCTAGAACTTCAATTACTATACTGAATAGATAGGGAGAGAAAGGGTAGCCTTGTCTAGTCCCTGATTTTAGTGGGATTGCTTCGAGTTTCTCTCCATTTAGTTTGATGTTGGCTACTGGTTTGCTGTATATTGCTTTTACTATGTTTAGGATCCTATTTTATTAATCATTGATCTTAGTGCCTATGCTAATCCTGTTCTCTTCAGAAAGTTATTTCCTGTGGCAATTAGTTAAAGTGTATTCCTGGCTTTCTTTTCTATCAGGTTAAGTATAACTGGTTTTGTATTCAAGTCTTTAATACATCTTGAGTTGTTTTCAGAATGATAAGTATGGATCTTGTTAGATTATTTTGTTAACATATAGCCATCCTGTATGACCAAAATCAGGTTTTGAAGATGCTGTCTTTTCTCCAGTGTCTATTTCTTGCTTTGTTCCAAAAATCAAGTGTTCACAGGTGTGTGGATCTATGTCTGGGTCTTCACCATGTTTTTGTTAAACAATGTGTCTTCTGTTTTTGTGCCAATACTCTACTATTTTCATTATGATAGCTTCGTCATGAGAAGTCTAGGTTGATTCCATGACAGGCTTCAAATCGGCAGTTAAGAAGACTAGGCCTAAATCTCTGTTTCCAAAGCCTGGGCAATTTCAGGCAAGTCCAGACCTCAGAAGTTGCCCTGCCACCTGGCTTGAGGCAAGGACAATAATGGGTCAGCAGCAGTTACCAGACTTCCTCAGCTACTTCCTCTGCAACAGTTTCCAGACCTCCACAGCAAGTTTCCAGCCCCCACACCCCAGTAATGGAATGTCTCAAATATATGAGAAAGCAAACAAGGAAACATCCATTCAATAGTACTTATACGATGTGCTTATGTACTCATATGCAAATTTACACATGCACACACACACACACACACACACACACACACACACACACACACACACACACAGAGGGGGAGAGAGAGAGAGAGAGAGAGAGAGAGAGAGAGAGAGAGAGAGAGAGAGAGAGAGAGAGAGAGAGAGAGAGTGCAAGGAAACAAAATGAAAAGGAAAAATGTGATAAGAAAAATATGTGATAACCACTGAAGGGGCAATCAATTAATGAGACCTTGGCACCACTAGACAGCGATATTAGGTTAGATACTTAGCTCCATTTGATAGAGAAGTTAGTTGGTTTTTATTTGCCATAGTTGTTTACAAGTTATGCCTTCAAACATATGATGGAACCATCGATTTTCATTTTGACATGCAGAAAATTCAACACTTGTCCAGAGACTGAGTCAGGACAGATGGTAAGCTAGGTAGGATCACACGTTTTCTAGATGGATGGTATCCATACCGAGTGACAGGGGAACAAAATGCACTAAGAGTCAGTACAGGTCTTAATCAGGTTCTGAAATGAAGTGAAAAGCAAACATGGGGGACTTTGTACCAGAAAACAATGAAAGGCCACCTGCAAGCTTTTTAGTCACACAGGTCAGAGCAACATTGCAAAGGTTTCTTTAACTAAAGTTCCCCTCCTCGTAAGAATAGTTGATTTGGAGGCCCAGCCCATCCTCAAGACTGAGGCAAGTATTAAACATCGTCCACTGAAGATGGACTTCTCTGAGGTTCGATTTGCCGCCCTAACTCAGGATATGGCTCTGCTCATCTCTGTCCATTTATGAACTTAGACACTAAAAATAAAAATTCTCAGATCATAGAAGATAAGTGATACCCACCACTTAAACTCTGTACACTGTTGGACAATTCATATTTATTTTTAATGTTAGAGTTGTACCTCTTTGTGCCCTTAAGCCCCCAGCCGTGAGCAGGCTAAATAGACCTTAAGTGTTTGCCACAGTTGCACCCAGGTGGAGCCTCCTGCCTTGCAGTATCTGCAGTTTCCTACAGGAGTCGACTGCCCGCTGAGATTGCTTTGCAACTCAATCCAGCTGAAACAAAGATGGGGTCTGTGGGCTTCCCCTATATAATAGCAGTGGTGAATATTAACCTTTGAGCTTTGATCAGAAACTTTGTCTTGGCTTGATTCTTCTCTCTCACCCAGTCCTTTTCATTTCCAGCTACCCTTTCAGGTAACCCGATTCATCCATGGCCACTGGACGGCTACACTTCTTCAGAAGCAGATTTTTATTATTGAAAATAGAGATTTTCATAAAATATACTGTGATTTCAATATCCCCCCTACCAATTTCTCCCAGATCCTCCCCACTCACCCAAATTCACATCCTATCTTCCTCTATCATTATTTTTGAATAGAACCAGGCATCAAAACATACAAAAAAAAAAAAAAAAAAAAGAAAGAAAAAGAAAAGAAAGAAATAGAAGAAGAAAATAGTCTAAGAAAAAGTTCAAGAAATACAGTTAGTTGCAGATACTCACATCCTTGTACATATAGGAATCCCATAAAACACAAAACTAGAGTCTATAATATGTGGGCAAAGGATCTTTAAGGTTAAAAATACAAGCCCTGATAATAAGAAGTACATTTTTTTTATACACGTTTATAGGTAAAGTACTTTTACACATTGTTTTTTATCTACCAAATGTCTGAAAATACTATGCTAACATAAACATCACCTAAGTCACCTAGAAGAAATGTTTCTTGCTTCAATAATTAATATTTGGAAATTAATAATATAGAATCATTTTTCTACATAATTAAAAAAAAAAGCCTGAGAACTCAGATTTCAGTCCTTAAGATAATATTTCACCAGATAATCAGTTTGTTGTCTATAGGGTCCTATACAGTGTACTTTAATTACATGTGGCTACTGGTAACTCAGTTTCTCACATCACTTTGTAGACAACCCCAGTGTAGCAATCTTAACTAAAATGTTCAATGTATGGCTGGATTTTAATTTGCATTGCTGAAATTTAAGTAAAGAAATGTATTAATAGTGTATGCTGTATGAAATATTATCCAAGAATGCATCTTTAAAATTGTCCTTTAATAGCCAGAAGCTGGACAGAACCCAGATCTCCTTTAACAGAGGAATGGATAAAGAAACGGTGGTACATTTACACAATGGAGTACTACTCAGCTATTAAAAACAATGACTTCGTGAAATTCTTAGAAAAATGGATAGAATTAGAAAATATCATCCTGAGTAGGGTAACCCAGTCACAAGAGAACACACATGGTATGCACTCGCTGATAAGTGGATATTAGCCCAAAAGCTCGGGATACCCAAGATACAATTCACAGACCACATGAGGCTCAAGAAGAAGGAAGACTAAAGTGTGGATGCTTCCGTCCTTCTTAGAAGGGGGAACGAAATACTCACAGAAGGAAAGTGTGGAGCAGAGACTGAAGGAAAGGCCATCCAGAGACTGCCTCACCTGGGGATCCATCCCACATACAGACACCAAACCGGGACTCTATTGTGGATGCCAAGAAATACTTGCTGACAGGAACCTGATATAGCTGTCTCCTGAGAGGCTCTGCAAGAACATGACAAATACAGAGGCATATGCTTGCAGCCAATCATTGTACTGAGCCCAGGGTCCTCATTGGAGGAGTTAGAGAAAGGACTGAAGGTGCTGAAGGGGTTTGCAACCCCATAGGAAGAACAACAATATTATCCAACCAGACCCCCCCCCGCCACCCCCAGAGCTCCCAGGGACTAAACCACCAACCAAAGAATGGAGGGACCCATGGCTCCAGCTACATGACCTTCTTGGGCATCAACGGCAGGAGAGACCCTTGGTCCTGTGAATGCTCAATGCTCCAGAGTAGGGATTTGTGAGGGCAGGGAAGTGGGAGTGGGTGTGTGGGTGCATGGTAGAACACCCTCATAGAAGGAGGGGGCTGGGGAATGGGATATAGGGTTTCTGGTGGGGAAACCGGGAAAGGCGATAACATTTGAAATGTAAACTAAGAAAATATCAAATTTTTAAAAAAAAGAAAAAGAAAATGAAAAAATTTGTCCTTTATTCTATTAATGAAGAAATAGTAAATTAGACCATTATTCAAAATATTAACAGATTGAAATATTAATTACTTTGAAAATAGTACTCTACACTACAGTGACTTCACCAGTTACGTTCATTTGGCCAAGAATATGATTCTGAATCCATTTTTCCCTATATGAAAAATATTCTAGAGATAATTACGACATGATATCATAATTTCTCAAACAAAAGAGTCATATATAACTTGTGACATACTGGCTATTAAAACTATGCAATATTTTAAGGGACTATGCTGTTTGTAGAAGGATTGTGTCATATAAAGCAAGAATTATTCAGAAAATGACTGGAGATATGTCTCATAGTTTTACAACACTGCCTGTCTGTCCAGAGATTCTGGGTTAATTTCCAACAACCATATGGAAGCTCACGACCACTTACAACTCAAATTTCAAGTTACGTTCTCTCTGGCTTCTACACACAGATATACCTCCAAAGTAATCTTGCAGTCTATTGTAAGTTTAACTTATTTCATTTTATTTTTTATTGTCATAAATATAGTTAAGGTGATGTCTGTAATTTGACTCGTGGCTACTAAAAAATATCTAACAGTGAAAATATAGAAAGGGAAGAGGTATTTTGAATCGCAGTTTGAGAGTACTGTCCATTATGACAGGTTCTCTAGGCAGGAACTAGAGGCATTTTAATCTAATATCAAGAAGCTGAGAACAATGAATGCTTGTTCTCAGCTGCTTTGTCTTTAGCATTCATTCTAGGAGCTCAACCCATGGAATGACACTGTTAGCATTTAGGGTGGGTTTTTCCACTTGAATTAACCTACTCTAAATAATCCTTCAAAGACATGACCATAGAAAGTTTGGTTTCCATGGTGATCTAATCCCATGGTGACACATTGATAAAATCAGTCATCTGAAATATCATTTTTCATGAATATCATTCACATTTTATAAGTGTGAATCTCTATGGTAATAAGAACATTTGCATTGGTGTATCATCATTCACAAATGTCCAGCATCAGAAATTTTAATCTTACCCAAATAAAGCTATGCAATATCATTCTAGGATGACTCAGTAGGCAAACATGAAGACATGGATTCAATCTCAGGACATACATGACGAAAAATTAAAAGGTCTTTATACCCTTAGGTATGTGTCTTTGTATGTTTGAGTACACATGAATAAATATGTGCATGCATACACACATACACACAATAAGCAAGTAATTAATAATAAATAAATGTAATAAATGTTAAACAATAATTTCCTGTTATTCACTTCTTTAGCATAAGACATCTCCCAAATGTGTTCTGCTGCTATAAATTGACCATTTAGACATAATTTTGCTGTTATCATGAACATTTTTAAATATATTTAACTTAACATTTTCAAAATATAACTATTTGATATAAAATTGCCAAAAGTCCATTTTTATGACTCATAATATATGATTATGTGTTTGTACAAATATTGTGTATACTGTAAGATGGCCAATAAGCACCCAGATTTTTTTGCTTTAAACTATTATAACTAAATGTACATTAAAATACCATAATCTGTTTGAGACTCTACTTTCAAATTACATATATAAATATATATGTATATATGCCTGTATAAAACATATATTTAAATACAATAATAAACTGTCTAGATCACATGGTAATATATGCTCATTTTTTAGCATTCTCTTCAATGTTCATCACTTCTTATGATTTTGAAAATAACTATCTTAATGCATGCAGCATTTCCTTTGATAGATATTAAATATCCTCATTATGTCATATCTTCATTATCCAATTTCTCCCAGAGTAATTGGAATGAAAATAGCTTTATTGTTTTCTAATTTGTTTGTTACAGAACACTGGTGCCCACCACTCTTGTTAATGTTGTTTGCAGAATATTCTTCTCTTAATTGAGAATTATCAATGCTTTTTTTCATAGTAAATGAGAAATACAAACTTTAAACATGCTACGTATGTATTCTACTTTTTAGTTATAATTCAGATAAAAAACATATTTTGTACTCGGTGATTTTTAGCATAAAAAAAGAAAATTCTACCAAATTACTGAAAGGATGAACAATTGTAATTATTGATTTACTAATCAATATTAGCTATGACCTGGTTGTCTTCATTTAATTGGTTTTCAGAATACTTATTTATCCAAAGAAATTAAGCTATTGCCCAGGAAATATTCTTAAATTACCCAGGACTTTAACTTAAAATTTCATAATATTGTATGAAATGCACTGAGACAGAGACTACCTAGTTATTTTATTTAAACCAGCTCAAAAATTGTCAAATAGACAACCTATTTCTAGACTTTTACATGTTGGCTAAGTTATTTAGTTTCATGTTTCATAAGCAAAGCTATTATTTTTACAATGAAGTTGATATTTTAACAATTCATATACTAAAATATGCATCTATATTCGTGTATGCTTAATAGATATGTAAAAATTTTTAACAAGCCAAAATATCTACAACTAACGTTATTTTGTTATTTCATTTACCTATCCCAAGTTTTCCCTAATGATATGATTGTAGATACTAGTTAACACATTCTACTTAGAATTATGTTCTTGGCATCAACTCACATTGCTAGATTTTACCCACTCCTGGGAATTTCTAGTAATTTATTATGATTGGATTGTATTGCTAAAGTTTAACATCTTGACATTTTTAATTTGCATACTCAATTTTCCTAGTTTCACTTATAGTTTCAGAATTATTAGTCTCCCATTTCCTTCAACATTTCCTCTACAAAACAAAAAATTCATTACCATTCTTAAAGAAGATGTGTTTTCTTCCTTTCTTCATCCTCTCGCCAGTAATTTAAGTTTTAACAGAGCACTGTGTCCTGGAACTCAAGAAGTTATTTTTTATTTTGTAAATGGTGGATATATTCATTGATTTAGATTATTTCAATATATAAAAAAGAAAGTCTTATTTTCATGTCAACATATTCTTTTTTCAGATATGTTTATTCAAAATAGATTAATACAGTATATTCTGATTATGATTTCTCCTCTTCCAAATCCTCCTAGATCCTCCCCACAACCAACTTGCTGAAACCCACACCTTTTCTTTCTCTCATATTCTTAAAGCTATACATTTGGTGGTTGTGTGAAAAGAATGGCTCCAATGGACTCATAGATTTGAATGCTTTCTCATCAGGGAGTGGCGATATTAGGAGGTGTGGCCTTGTTGGAGGAAGTGTATCACTGGGGAAGGACTTTGGGACTTTCGAATGCTCAAGGCAAACCCAGTTTTTCTATCCTCCCTTTCCTGCAGTCTGTGGATCCAGATTTAGAACTCTTAGCCTCCTTTCTAGATCCAAGTTGGCCTGCATGATGTCAATCTTTCCAGCATGATAAAGGTCTAAGCCTCTGAAACTGTAAGGTAGCTTAATGGAATAATATCCTTTATTATAAGATTTGTTATCGTAGTTTCTAGTCACAGCAATAGAATATTGACCTAGACACCTATTCTGGGAAGAAAAGAGTCCAGCAAAGTGATCAAATTTATATTGGTACACATGGCAAGTCTGGAACAGAAAAATGAAGTATTTTAACAATATAATTTGTTGAAATTATTATGTTTTCTCCAAAGAATTTTATTAGGAATGTTATTCTGATACAAAGATTTTTTTAAAATAATGTTATACCTGGATTTTTCAGGACAATAACATAAAATCTAAGAGATTAAAATTTTGGAAAAAATGAAAAAAAATACCATCTCAGACCAAGGGGGCAAACACCATAATCCAAACAAACAGTGAGGTTGTATAGCTATCCATGTGCTCACAGTGTAGTACAAACATAAATTGTCATGAACACATAACAACTACCCTCAACTAAAGATATGTCTACCCTACAGCCCAACAATTCTATTCTTAGATACATAGCCAATAAAATGTTTGTCCAATAAAATATTTCATAATATTTTTACTTCAGCTTCAAGTTTAGTAGTTAAAAATGTCCAACAGCTAAAATCTCATACAAATTCATGTTATAAACATAACATGGATTATTATAAATAAAAATTTGAAGGTTGAATTATGTTACATGAAACAACACATCCATATTACAATTATAAAATTATAATTCTTAAAAATGGGCAGCACATGTAAGATGATAAAATTCACATTAGCATTTATTTATTTTTATTGGCTATTTTATTTATTTACATTTCAAATGTTGTCCCCCTTCCCAGTTATCCCTTCACAAACCCCCATCCTATTCCCCTCACACTGCCTCTATGAGGGTGCTACTACACTTCCCCAACCACTCTTTGCTCACTCTCCTCCCTAGCACCCCCCCTATGATGGGGCATTGAACTTTCAGTCTTTCAGTCTTTCCCCTTCAGCTCCTTCAGTCTTTCCCATAACTCTTCCGTTGGGATCCCCATGCTCAGTCAGAGCCTCTCCTGTCAGCAAGCACTTCTTGACATCAGCAATAGTGTCTCGGTTTAGTGTCTGCAGATGGGATGGATCCCTAGGTAGGGCAGTCTCTGAATGGCCTATCCTTCATTCTCTGCTCCACTCTTGTGTTCCTGCATTTCCTTTAGACAGAAATAATTCTGGGTTAAAATTTTTGAGATGGGTGGGTGGCCCCATCCCTCAACCAGGAGCTATGCCTATCCACTGGATATGGTCTCTAGAGGTTCTCTCTCCCCTTTGTTGGGTATTTCAGCTACTGTCATCCTGGTTGGGAATTGGGAACCTCCTGCTTCCCTGGAATCTGGGACCTTCTAGTGGCTACACCCAGTTCCCCATCCCCCACTGCTACATGTTTTTATTCAATCTCTTGACCCTTTGTACTTCTCTCCCATCTCATTTATATGTGTATGTAAGTTACTGGGTTAGAAGGGCACACAAAAGATCTTCAGAGTTGTGATATTCTCTGTTTCTCACCTTCTTGTGTAATTGTATCTTCTATTTGCCTAATGTAATTGCCTTCTTATAGGCTCACTTCCAAGTAAGGTCACCCTGTCTAGTTATTTGTGAACTTTGGCTGGCTGGTTCAACTCAGCTGTTCTGGTTCAAACTCCTCTATAAGCTGACTGTCTTAATCTGGCTTCTCTCTGCTTCTCACCAAATTGCTCTGCTTGACCCAAACTAAATCTGGCTATTTTTTTCTAACCTTCTGGCTCCTTCTTATTCTCTGATTTCAACTGTTTCTGCTTACCTCCACTGAACTGCATAAACTCATGAAAGAACTCAACTCCATTGCACTATACTCACTGCACTCATTGAACTATCAGCTGAACTCCACTGAACTCAAGTGAACTGCACTCTTTCTTGAATGTTCTCTTGACAGTTGATCATATCCTATCTCTGAATCATTCTGTGAAATTATTCTCTGATTCATCACCTTGTCTGCCTCCAATTTAGATGTCAGTTTTTAAATATGGCAGCTTCCTTCTAAAAATTAAACCTACCTCCTTTGTTTGGGATTAAAGATGTGTACTAAGGGCATGACTATATTCCAGCCAGAGGGATTAAAATTTTCCTACATTGTTGATATATTTATAAGTATCATATAAGTTATACATATATAAGTTTATTTACCCATATCCTTCAACTATGTGATTTTAAGGAGATTCTGTTTCCACTATGAGCCCAGTAAACATAAAAATACCTTTCAGCCCTTCTTTCGCTATGACCTCTTAGCTGTATGGGCAGAAGTTCATGGGCAGGATGAATCAGTTCAGGCTACCATGATATAGTCCTTTACTCTCTGTGTTTTGATCTATTTTGGTTTTCTGTAATGGTCTCTGTCTATTGCAAAGAGACATCTCTTTGATGAAAAGTGAAACCTATACTAATCTGTGAGTAAAATGATGATATTGAGAATTTTAGGATTTAGAATTTAGAATTTAGATAGTTAAGAATTGCGCTGGTATAGAAAATTCATAGTCTGAACTCTAGACAACAAACTACAGTCAACTTGGGAATGCTGTGAGTGGAAAAAATAGTCTTCCCCAGAGAAGACTTCCAAGTAGAAATATATATATACACATATATATGTGCATATAATGTATATGTGTATATGTATGTACATTGCGGCAATATGCGTATATATGTATACACCTGCATGTATATATGCTTATATAAACATATACTGTGTTTATACATATACGTTATATATGTGTGGAGATACATATGCATTTACACACATATATACACTTAAAAATTGATGAAATTGAGAGAGAGCAAAGGCATAGTGGGGGAGTACATGAAAATAGTTAGAGGAAAGAAAGAGAAAGATAAAATGACCTAATTGTATTTCAATTTCAAAAATAAAAAATAATTTAAATGTCTTTCTATGACTTTTCCCAAATCTGGAATTCTGTGATTTGGAAATTAGTATTTGCCTTTTTTGTACCTATTAATTTAATTATATTTACACAGTAGTCTTTGTTTCAATGCTTTGATGTAGATATGAGCTCTTCTCCACTGTGATGCTTCTTTTACAGGCAGATGAAAATCTGGACTTACAGTTACACATTTTAATTTTTACATGCTCAGTACTCCACTTGCTATTAACTCTCATAATACTTACCCTGAGAGATCTTTATAATATGGCCAAAGTCGTGGTTTTAAGCTGCTCTCCTCATTGTACTGGAAGATAGCAACAGAAGACATTAATTTTATGAAATTATAATATGTTACTAAAAACTTTGGGTTTATTGACTTTAAATCAATGGTTGATCATTTTGTCCTATAGTTTCAGTAATAATGTAGGAGAATATTATAGCAGATTGTTATATTTAAAGTTCAATTCATTAAAAACAAAAGTGAATTAAAACCATGAAACCAATTTTTAATAAACCAAGATTAATCCCATTTATTGCCACCTTTTAATATTTGAGAAAATATCTGGGAAAAGCAGTTATTATTTGTGGAAATTATTCATTATCAATAAAAATAAAATAGGAAGCCAGCATGTACATCTCTGGGTATGGAAGGATAGTTTTCATTTTCTTTAGGAATTTGCTAAAACCCTCATCTTAGATCAATCCTCACGCACAGTCCTGTGCATTGAATCCAATGTTATTTGAGGATAGCCGCTTCCCTATGAGAATTTGATGGCCCATCTAAACTCCAGGGGATTTTATACTTCAGTAAACATCAATACAATGCAAATGATGATTTACTGGTTTCCTTTTATCTGTGATCTTTTATTCATTGCCTCATGTAGAGCAAATGTGAAGTCTTCTCTTTGTTCCACAAACACAGAGAAAGGGTGCAGAATTCATATATCGATGGTTTATTTTTCTTTTTAACGAGATGGCAAGCATTCAACATTTTTTGCTTTTACTCTCATGGCAAAACTTCTCTAGTATTAAAATTTTTTATTGTAGAAATTATTCGTCCCTAGGAAATGAACTTGCTTTTCCTTTTAATATTAGTTTTAAGTATTTTCTTGTGGAAACGTATTGTTGTTAATTAGATTAATTTGCCTTTACAGGTTCAAATTTCCATACGTAAATTCAATTTACATTAACATTATATGAGCTGTTATTTTATGATAAGTATCATCGGAGAAGCAAAGATTTAAAAAAACTAGTGTTTATAGTATATGTTAGAGTATGCTGTTCTTAAAGGCTATCTTTGCTAACATCTAGTTTTAGTATTTCACTCTAAGCATGACTGTAAGACTAGGATGAATTCTCAGTTGACAACATTTTTACTTATTATAATACCAATAGGTATTTAATGAAACTACCTCTGTTATAGACGGTTCTCCTAACAGATTTACCATCTCTAGGTGCCTACACTGAACACATATTCATTACCTGCCTGGAATGCAAGGATCTTATTTTGCAGATGTTATGAATGGCCACAGTTCTTTGTTTTCATATTGAGTATTGTATATTTGTGATTCTGATCATTCATCTCATTTGTCTTTTTCTCTGAGTACATATAATAAAATGGAAATCCATGTGATGCCATGAGACAGCATGTTGACATCATGAACTCCACTCCACGAAGTCCACTGATCATCTTTTCACCCGCTCTTGTGCATACCCACTCCTTAATCTTCCCCTGGCTTCATTTGTTTCGTTTTACTTTTTCTTCTATCATAACCCAGCATTGCCTGTAAGGTACTTTAATAAATTGCCTACTTTTGACTACACAAGTGATTACGAACCCATAAAACCATGGCTAGCATGGAAACACACACACAGATTATTAATGCATCCAACATGTCAGTTATAATCGAGGAACTTACCTTATAGCCTCTGTTCTCAGTTTGTAAAGATAACTTGTGTCCTTTATAGAAATATGTAATACAATTATCGTAAGTCTTTTTACTAGGGTAAAAGCTTTTTATTTCATTTGTGTCAACAATTTGTTAAGTAGCTTGTATCTACTATTTATTAAAACTCAGAAAATTTTACAGTGTTCTCTATGTTATTGTCGATTGAGTTATGTTAAACAAGGTACTGTAAAATCATGATATCTAAATTTTCTTGTACTCCACTAGGAATAAAAAAAGCTAAAGGAATGTTCAGATGATTAGCCAATGACCTTCAACTACATGCACATAAGATGATGAAAAATTAGAAAAATGTCACTTGTTTTATATTGTTCTTATATGAAAGTTTTCTACATGTAAGATGTGACATTCTTTTGTTTTGACATGATTCAACAGAGTAGCATTTGTGAATCTATGCAAGGTTGAATTGTAGTGACTAGAAATACAAGTTGCAATAATCATGGCTTGAAGGTACAATCTTCATGATTCTAAATTAATATTTGATTAATGTAATTAGATATTTTCACTTGAATAATACAGCAAAGAAAACAGTCAAATTCAGGAGGAAAAACTCAACCTGATGAGCACATATTTTGTCCAAAATCTAATCTACTTTTAAAGAACCTAAGTTGAATAATTTTAATATAACTATTTGTGAGTATTTTGTCTTCTTTCAATATTTAAAGTTAATTATTATTAAATATTAATGTTTCTGTATTGTTTTACATGTTCAACAAAATTAAATGTACAAAATAATTTCCAATATTCTGTTTGGTTTAGATCAAAACCATTTCATATAAGACTCTAGAAAAATGTCTTGATTCTTGGTGAATGCTTTTGCCCATCTTTTCATAACTAAAAAGAATCAAGTATTACAAAACCAATAAATGCAGTGTACAATTATAGCCACCAACTGAATTTTTATTAACTTGTGAATATGTAAAACTGGATTGTTGGTTACTTTTAAACAAAGAATACTTCAAAGTTATTTTTAAAGATCAATTCAATTCGTCGATAATTGGGCTTTTTAAATGGCATGAAAATTGTTGCTGAAATGTTTTCAATATAAACTAAATATGTTAGCCTTTCCATGCAATTTGGAAGTAACTGCTTCACAATACAGAACATGGTAATATGGGATAATTGTAGCCTAAGAAGAAGAGTGAAATCTGAAATATAGCTAACTTAAAATCACTGCAGTGGAGGAAAAAGATAAAGACAGTGATTGTAAATGTCATTTAATCTCCATCCACCAATTTATACATTCATCAAATATTTAATAGATGCCCACTATGTTGCATTAAGTAAGACAGCTGCAAAGAACAAACAAGGTTATTTGCTCTTGTAAAACTCGTAAACTAAAGGAAGTAAAAGGTATGTAATAACTGTACTTGCTACCAAAAAATACCACAGGAAAAATAGCAGTGTATAGAGACAAAGGATGACAGGACTATTATTTCATATGTAATGATCTAGGTATCAGAGAGACTTTAAAGTAATAGGAATGAAGACAAAGGAAGAATTACACGGGAACCTGGAATGGAAGAACACAAGTGAAGAATTGTTGAGACACAAAGGGCTAGCTTAGTTAGAATTGTGCTCCTGTGACTGTAACAACATTAACAAATCGGAGATTGAGTAAGCATGCAGGAGATGTGGAATATCTCACTAAAACAGGACAGGAGTTGATGCATGGTATGTTGGTAGAAACTTTGGGATTTATTCTCAAAGCTGTGGAATAGTCATTTAAATCGAACACATACATTAATTTGAATCAAACATTTTACAAAGCATATAGAAGAATATACAGTTGATTAAAAGATCTCATTTTTCATTCTTAATGAAGACATTCAATGGTAAAAGAGAAATAATGGCTCATTAAACTTTTTCTGTAGCGCAATCCGACCTTTGCATGTCGGCAGTAACTTACTTTTCTAATTACTTCATTTAACAGCACAATCCATCTGCTCAGATCTTATTTTACTTACTTTTTTTTGTCACACTCTTATGAAACTCCTGTAGTAGCTATTTATTTCTTTATAGCTTAGTTTTCTTGGTTTTACAGGGAGAACTAGAAATAAACATCATGGAGAAAGTATTTCCCTCCTTGTTGGGAACATGCTGGAAAAAAAGGCAAGCTTGATGTCAATTAACTTGTAAATTTCTGAATTAATTAATCATAGTTTGTTAAAGCCCTTTTGCAGTTGCTATAGAATAGTTCCATAGAAGTCATGGTATTTTGTAGAAAAAAATATAAATGTATTTCTTATTACTTTTGAGGCTGTGGGTTTTGGATTAAAGATTTGTTTGCTGTGAAGGTTTAGCTGCTTCAAGAGAGTTCAAGATGCAAGCATGAAGCCACCTATGAAAGAGTTGAACTTAAAAAAAATTCTCATAATGACTGAAATGATTTCTCTATTAAACAAACAAGCAAACAAACAAATGAACAAAACTAAAAAAACAAACAAAACCAAAACAACAATAACAAAAAAAA
>JAPYYD010002908.1:0-14771 GCA_028551405.1 Uromys caudimaculatus
TCTATGAAGAATTGAGTTGGAATTTTGATGGGGATTGCATTGAATTTGTAGATTGCTTTTGGCAGGATGGCCATTTTTACTATATTAATCCTTCCAATCCATGAGCATGGCAGATCTTTCCACCTTCTGAGGTCTTCTTCAATTTCTTTCTTCAGAGACTTGAAGTTCTTGTCATACAGATCTTTCACTTGCTTGGTTAAAGTCACACCAAGATACTTTATATTGTTTGTGACCAATTGTGAAGGGTGTCATTTCCCTAATTTCTTTCTCAGCCTGTTTATCCTTTGGGTACAGGAAGGCTACTGATTTGTTTGAGTTAATTTTGTATCCGGCCACTTTGCTGAAGTTGTTTATCAGCTGCAGGAGTTCTCTGGTGGAGTTTTCTTATATTTCTATGCAGTTGGAAGTCTATGGTTGATGCTATGGAGATACGGTTCACCATGACCTAAAATCAAGGATTTTATAAGTTCATCTAAATTACAAAATGTGAAACTAGGCTATGAACATTAAAGTTGAAGGAGTCATTGTAAGCCATAGCTTCATTTAGTTACAATGAGCAAAAATAGAACATCTTACAATTGCTACACCAAAATACAATAGGATATTGTAGTATAAAAAGGAAGAGAATAAGGAATCTTCCTTCGACTAGATTTCCCCTGGACTCCCCTGGGAAATCATTGGTCTTCTAATTGTATACCATTTTGTCTTGACAATATTGTAAGACAATCAAGACATGAAGGGCTGGCTTGAAATAATACCTACATTATGTAACATACATATTATGGTTTTGATGTTGTTGTTAACTTAGGCCTTGTTTGTTCAGAACAGTTTATTATTTTTGTTTTATTTCTATTTTTAAGCATTTTGTGAGCAAATAAATATATAGTTTTGACAGAAAATGGGATCATGACTTTACCAGCAGAAGCCAATATTCACGGTCAGGTTCTGTCTGAGTAAAGGAAAGTCAGCTCCTAGAGATGTCTGTTTGCTGCTTTAGAGGACTCATGTGTTATAAGAGAACCATTGCCCTGCTAGGCAGACAGGCAAAGTGTACAAGTATAAAAACTCAATTCTCTGGAGATAAGATTGAGTTCCATTTTATAATGATTAATTTTTTCCTTCACATAGTAGATACAAATGTTTTTCAGTTTTAGTTTAGCTATGACAGAAAAAGCCCTGGTGATATACTAGGGGTAGAAATAAGATATCAACAATCATAGTAATTATGCAAATATTTATATGAACTTTTTATCAGCACTGCAAACTTATCAACCTCTCTCTCCAGCAGGCACATGACCAGGATCATCCTTTTCGTCATATATTGTTAGGAGGAAACTCTCACAAATTCTGTATTCTGAAAGAACTCATCATGCCAAAAGCTGAAAGGCAACTTGAAATTGAGCAGTTACAACCATCACTGGAGGCTAAAAAAAATCTAAGAAACACGTGCCCCTGTGAGATGGTGCAGAATCTTTTGGGTATATTCCCAAGAGTGGTATTTCTGGATCTTCAGGTAGATCTATTTCCAATTTTCTGAGACGGATTTCCAGAGTGGTTGTACCAGCTTGCAATCCCACCAGCAATGAGGAGTGTTCCTCTTTCTCCACATCCTCGCCAGCATGTGTTGTCACCCAAGGTTTTGATCTTAGCCATTCTGATTGGTGTAAGGTGGAATCTCAGGGTCTTTTTGATTTGCATTTCTCTGATCACTAAGGACTTCGGACATTTCTTTAGGTGTTTCTCTGCCATTCAAGATTCCTTTATTGTGAATTCTTGGTTTAAATCTATACCTCATTTTTTGAATGTGTTTTTTGGTTTTTCGGTGGTTAGCTTCCTGAGTTCTTTATATATTTTGGATATTAGCCCTCTATCGGATGTGGGGTTAGTGAAGATTTTTCCCAATCTGTAGGTTGCTGATTTGTCTTATTGACTATATCCTTTGCTTTACAGAAGATTTCTGGTTTGATGGGGTCCTGTTTATCAATCCTTGATCTTAGAGCATGAGCTATTGGAGTTCTGTTTAGAAAATTTCCCCCTGTGCCAATGATTTCAAGGCTTTTTCCCATTTTCTCTTCTATTAGATTTAGTGTATATGGTTTTATGTTGAGGTCCTTGATCCACTTGGATTGCACTTTATGCAAGGTGACAAGTATAGGTCAGTTTTCATTTATTTACATACCAACAGACAGAATAGTACCATTTGTGGAAGATGCTTTCTTTTTTCCATTGTATATGTTTGGCTTCTTTTTCAAAGATCAAGTTCCCGTAAGTGTGTGGTTTTATTTCTGGGACTTCAATTCGATTCCATTGATCAACATGTTTGTCTCTGTACCAATACTATGCAGTTTTTATCACTATTGCTCTGTAATAACACTTAAGGTCAGGGGTGATGATTTCCCCCAGCAGTTCTTTTATTGTTAAGAATTGTTTTCTCTATTCTGGGTTTTTTGCCTTTCCAGATGAATTTGAGAGTTGCTTTTTCCATGTCTTTGAAGAGTTGTGTTGGGATTTTGATGAGGATTGCATTGACTCTATAGATTGCCTTTGATAGGATGGCAATTTTTACTATATTAATTCTGCCAATCCATGAGCATGGGAGATATCTCCATTTTCTGAGATCTTCTTCGATTTCTTTCTTGAGAAACTTGAAGTTATTGTCATACAGGTCTTTCACTTGTTTGGTTAGAGTTACCCCAAGCTATTTTAAATTATTTGTGGCTATTGTGAAGGAAGTTTTTTCCCTAGTGTTCCACTATGTTCATAGCAGCCTTCTTTGTGATAGCCAGAAGCTGGAAACAACCCAGGTGTCCCATGACAGAAGAATAGATACAGAAATGTGGTCCATTTACACAGAGGAATACTACTCAGCTATTAGGAACAAGGACAACCTGAGTTTTGTAGGCAAGTGGATGGAACTAGAAAATATCATCCTGAGTGAAGTAACTCAGACCCAAAAGATCATGCATTGCATGTACTCACTAATATGTGATTATTAGCCAAAAAAGTACAGAATACCCAAGATAGATTCCATGGAACTCAAAAAAAGGTTACCAAGCCAAAGAGCCCAAGTGAGGACTTCTCAGTTCCACTTTGGAGGGAGAAGAAAGCAATCACAAGTGGGGAGGGAGGGAGGGACCTTGGAAAGAAAGTGGAAAGTGGGGAAGACGGGAGCATGTGGTATTGGGTGGGGAAAAATGACTGAAGCCCTGAGGGCCAGCAGAAAAAATAGAAACAGGCAACCTCAGGAGGTAGGAGGTTGGGGGGACCCTCCAGAATGTATAAGAGACCTGGGAAGTTAGATACTCTAAAGAATCAAAGGGAGGGACCTTAGAAGAAGTGCCCTACAGTGGGAAGAGGGTGCATGTAGAGCCCACCTCCAGCAGAAAGTCAGGGCATTAAGTGAGGGATTGGGTTGTCATCCCACAGTCAAAACTCTGACCCATAACTGTTCCAATCTGAAAGAACTGCAGGGATGGAAATGGAGAGGAGCCTGAGGAAAAGAACATCCAGCGACAGACTCAAAGTGGGATCCAGCTCAAGGGGAAGTCCCAAGGCCTGACACTATTACTGAGGCTATGGTGCCCTCACAAATAGGGACCTATCACTACTGCCCTCAGAAAGACCCAACAAGCAGCTGAAGGAGTCAGATGCAGATATTTTCACCCAATTCATGGACAGAAGCTGCTGACCCCTGTGGTTGAATTAGGGAAAAGCTGGAAAAAGCTGAGGAGGAGAGCGACCTGGTAGGAAGATCAGCAGTCTCAATTAACCTGGACCCCTGAGATCTCTCAGACACTTGACCACCAACCAGGCAGCATGCACCAGCTGATATGAGGCCCCCAAACACATATACAGCAGAGGACTGCTGGGTCTGGGTTTAGTCAGAGAAGATACACTCAAGAGACTGGAGGCCCCAGGGAGTGGGGTGGGGTTTGGGGGGTTGGAACATCCTGGTAGAGACAAGGTGCAAGGACAAGTTATGGGATGTGGAACAGTCATAGCGTGGACTGGGAGGGGAATAAAATCTGGAATGTAAATAAATAAATAAATAAATAGCTAAATAAATATTAAAATAATCCAAGAAAACTGTTCCCAAATATCAATTGTTTTGCTTATGTAATCCACCAAAAGTTGTATCCAGAGGCTGTTAATTTGATCCCATGGAAATGGGTAAGAATAACAGTTGGCCAGCTTTAAATCAATGCCCTAAGAGGCAGCATTCATTTCTACTCCTACCCATTTCAGAAAAAAATAGATTTTGTTGTGATAACAATATGCCCTAGGTAGAGAAAGATCCTTTATCAGGAGTTCCAGAATAAGAAATATGAATTTGACTCAGAGACTGAATAATAGCTTCTAATCACACAAAAATAACAAAGAAATTTTACTATAAGTGATTACATTGTTGGTGTCATTATATTTCAAATGGGTATTCATGGTGTGTGTTTGTGTGTGTGTGTGTGTGTGTGTGTGTGTATAATTATGAGGGTGGTCATGGTGAAAAAAAGTGAACATCTTCAATGTTCCACAACTAAGTCCTCCATATTCTTTCATCAGTGCATACAAGGTGATCTCATAGGCTGACCACTTCAAGAAATCAGTATCGCAGACTCAGTAGACACTTTGTCAAAAGAATATAAATACTCTGTGCCATTGAGCTAATCTTTGTCAAGAAAAGGATAAAAATGACTATGGTTGTTGCTACACAACCTATCCTCATAGAGGTAGACAAAAGCTTGTTTCTTCCTGGATGTCATAATGAAGCCCATTATTTTATACTCTAAAAGAATAATAAAGATGTTTTGCAGTAAATCATTTATACTAAAAAGAGGCTACCTTCACATAGATGCATAGTGTTTTATTTGTGAGTTCACTAAAAGAAACTTATTTTATAAGTAATTCAATTCATAGTTTTAGAAATAACAGAAGGAAAGCAAAAATTAGAAAGTATGCTCAAAGGGAGTGTGCCAGGTGCTCTGTAGCACAAAACTAATACTGAACTTGAATCTATGTAAAAGACAGTTAAAACATTATCTCCTCTTAAAAAAAAAAAAACAACAAAAAAAAACCTTCCTTCATCTTCTAGACTGGCCTCAATTCATACTCCAGTGCTGTAATGACACTTGGTGCATTGAGTTTAAATTAAGTGTATATGGTCCGCTATTCCTGAGAAAGCAGTTTCCTCTGACGTGCATTATTCTTTCACATATGTACATCACCCAAACTAGTGACTGGTCCATAGGAGGCAAACTAATGTTTTAAAACTGAAATAAGCTCACGATATCCATCTCCGTATTAGTGGTGTCTGAGACAAATGTTTCACTGCACACACTCTTAGCCATTGCATTAATTTAATATTCCAAACATTTCCTACTTAGATGTTTATCTTTTACAAAGTAAATGATAAAGAGGTAGATTCCTTTTCCTTCTGAGTAAAGGTTTCTTTTATCTCTTAGATGTGTCTGTTTTGGCTAGTTACAGATTTAGAGTACAGTAACATAAAAATGATGTGTAAAATAGGAATTTGACTTATTTGTTGGAGTTTTACAGGTCAAAGTGCAGCTGCAATATATTTTGTCTCTGAGCTAGACTACTTGAATATGGCAAAAATATGTTCGCCACTTCTCCCTTACATAGTTTCAGATGGCTTTTGATAAAAACTCAAAATCAATGCTACAGATTGAGAATAGGTATCTTCCTGAAAATTTCTTCAGAAAAAGGAAGAAATTTGATAATCTACTTTATCTACTGCCTTGCTGGGAAGTACCTTCTGAAATGGTGAGTTACCCAAACCCTAATGTCGCTATAGCATCTACACAAGAGGCTTTTGTGTAAGCCTCTTTGACCATACCAGAATTCTTACTCCAATATAGTTTATCTTCTTCTGCTCAAATGCTCTTTTTCCTGAACTCAAGAACAGAATATTTTGGTTCTAATAATAATTTGGAAAAATGAAAGAAAATCACTGAAGACTAAGATTGGTTCTGGAAAATTTTGACAACACAGTGAATGCCATTTTGCTCCTGAGTGTGCATAAATGCTATATTTGATACTTTAACTAACTTTGTATAACCATAAGCAGAAAGATGAAAGCTGGTACTTGTTTAGATAAACTTAATATTGACAATTAAAAACTAATTTATGGCTGCTATTGTCGTTAGGTATCCATTATCCTGCCACCTCTCTGTCCACCTTCATCAGATCTGCTGATCCAGAACCATACATCTTAGATTCCCTTCCTGCACCTATCTTCCTTGCCCAATGAGTCCTCTGCAGCACCCATAGCTTCCTTGAGTAGCCTGTTATCCCCAGAAGACCTCTATTTTTCTACAACTCCTCCTCCAGCTTTTATCCAGGCTGCTGATCCAGAACCTTACAGCCCAAGGGTACTCACTAGAGGCCTGCCATGCCAGGATCATTGAAGTTAGGCCCCCTTCCAATATCTACAACAACTGGAACATCCATGGACTAAAGCCATCCAGATGGCTGAAGGCTCTCAGTAGAAAACAATCAACAAAAGCCAGGGTAATATGGAATCTTCAGATTACTAAAAGCAAGCCTGGATATCCTAACAACTGAAGTACAAGAAAATGACCTTAAATCCAATCTTGTAAAGATGGCAGAGGCTTTGAAAATGGAAATAAATATATTCCTTGAAGAAATACAGAATATTACAATCAAACAGGCCTTTAAAGATAATAGAGGCCTTTAAAGAGCAAAAGAATGAATGTCTTAAAGAAATACAGGAAAATACAATTAAATGAGTGAAGGAAATAAATAAAACTGTTCAAGATCTGAAAATGGAAATGGAAGCAATAAAGAAAACAAAATACAGTAGTCCTAGAGATGGAAAACCTAGAGAAGAGAAAAGGAACAACAGATGCAAGTATCCCCACCAGAATATAGAAGGTGGAAGTATGGAAGAGAGAATCTCAGGTATAGAAGATACATTAGAAGAAATTGATATATCAGTCAAACAAAATTCCCTACCAACAAAAACAAGGGAAACACACACATACACACACACACACACACACACACACACATACTACTACCACCACTTCCACCACAACCACCACCACCTCTACCACCACCACCACAACCAGCACTACCAACAACAACAATAACACCATAAATAGCAGAAAAACAATCACTGTTCATTAATATCTCTCAAAATCAATGGACTCAATTCTCCAATTAAAAGATAGGCTAAAGTCATCCAACAACGGGGATGACTTTAGCTGAAATGTGCAGAGAAGGGGGAGATAGAACTTGTTGAGAGCATCTTCAGCAGATAATCATGGCCCCCAGTTGAGGAATGGGGCACCCATACTTCTCAAAATTTTTTAACCCAGAAATGTTCCTGTCCAAAGGAAGAAAAGGGACAAAAAAATGGAACAGAGATTGAAGGAAGGGCCATTTTGTGGCTGCTCCACTTGGGGATCCATCCTGTCTGCAAACAACAAACCCTGCACTGTTGTTGTGGTCAAGAGGCACTTGCTGACAGAAACCTGGTGTGGCTGCTCCTTGAGAGGTCTGGCCAGCAACTGACCAATGTAAATGTGGATGTTTGGAGCTACTCCTCAGACTGAGCTCAGGGACTTCATGGGGGAGAAGGTAGAAGGACTGGAGTAGCTGAAGGGGATTGAAATCCCATAGGAAGAACAACATTGGCTGACCTGACCACCCAGTGCTCCCAGGGACTAGACCACCAACCAAAGAGTGTACAGGGAGTCATCCAGGACTCCAGATACATATGTAGCAGAGGATGGCCTTGCCAGACAGCAATGGGAAGGGAGGCCCTTGGTCCTGTGGAAGTTTGACACACCAGCGTAGGGGGATGCTGGAGCTGTGAGATAGGAGGGTGGGTCGGTGGGGGAACACCCTCATAGAGGCAAAGGGGAGGGGAAGAGGGTGGGTGTAGGTTAAGGGGTTTGTGGAGGGGTAATCAGGAAATGGTATATCATTTGAGATGTAAACGAATGGAATGATTAGTAGTAGTAGTAGTAGTAGTAGTAGTAGTAGTAGTAGTAGTAAGGAGAGGCTAACTGAATGAATGGGAAAACAGGATTCATCATTCTTATGCATACAAGAAACACACCTCAGCAATAAAGATAGACATTACATTAGAGTAAAGGGCTGGAGAAAAGTTTTCCACACAAACAGACACAGGAACAAGCTGGAGTAGCCATTCTAATATCTAATAAAATAGAATTTCAACCAAAAATAACCAAAAGAGACAAGGAAGGACACTTCATACTTACCAAAGGAAAAAAAAATCTACCAAGATACCGTCTCAATTCAGAACATCTATGCCACAAATACAAGGGCACCCATATTTGTTAAAGAAATATTACTACAGCGTAAATAACACACCAAGCCCCATACATTAATAGTGGAAGACATCAATACCCCATTCTTACCAATTGATATGTTATTCAGACAAATATTAAACAGAAAAATAATGAAACTACCTGACATTATAAACCAAATAGACCTAACAGAAATCTACAGAATATTTCACTGAAACATAGTAGAATACACTGGCTTCTCATCACCTCATAGATCCTTTTCCAAAACTGACCATATAGTAGCTCCCAAAGAAAGCCTCAACAGATACAAAAAAAATTGAAATAATGCATTGTATCTTATCAGCCCACCATAGATTAAGGTTGGACTTCAGCCACAATAGAAACACCAGAAAGCCTATACATTCATGGAACCTGAATAACTCTCTACTCAATGATCTCTTGGTCATGGAAGAGATAACAAAATTAAAGACCTCTAGAATACAATAAAAATGAAGGCACAACATACAAAAATGTATGAGGTACAATGAAAGCAGTGCTAATAGGAAATTTCACAGCACTAAGTGCCTCCATGAAGAAATTAGAAAGCTCTCATACCCACAACTTAAAAGTATACCTGAAAATTCTAGGGTAAAAAAAGAAGCAGCAAACATGCTGAGGAGGAGTAGAAGGCAGGAAATAATCAATGTCAGGACTGAAATCAATCAATTAGAAACAAAGAAAACAATCCAAAAAATCAACAAAAACCAAGAGCTGGTTCTTTGAGAAAATCAACAAGGTATACAAATCATTAGTCAAGCTAACCAAATGACAGAGAGACAGTATCCAAATAAACAAAATCAGAATTGAACAGGGAGACATAATAGCAGAGGAGGAAATTCAAAGAATCATTAGGTATTACTTCGCAAAAGCTGTACACCACAACATTGGAAAATCTAAATGAAATGGACAATTTTCTAGACAGGTACCACTTACCAAAGTTAAATCAAGATCAGGTAAACTATTTAAATAACCCCATAAACCCTAAGGAAATAGAAGCAGGCATTAAAAGTCTTTCAACCAAAAAAACCCAGGGCCAGATGATTTTAGCTCAGAATTCTACTAGAGTTTCAAAGAAGATCTAATATCAAAACTCCTCAAACTATTCCACAAAATGGAAAGAGAAGGAATACTGCCAAACTCATTCAGTGAAGCTGCAGTCACCATGCTCCCTAAACCACACAAAGACTCAACAATGAAAAGAAACTTTAGAATGATTTCTCTTATGAACATTAATGTAAAAATACTCAATAAAATAATCAGAAACCAAATCCAGGAACACAACAAAAACATCATCCACCATGATCAAATAGACTTCATCCCAGGGATGCAGACATGGTTGGATATACAATAATCCACCACTGTAATCACTATAAACAAACTGAAAGGAAAAAAATCACATCATCATCTTATTAGATGCTTAAAAAGTCTATGGCAAAATCCAACCCCTTCATGTTAAAAATCTTGGATAGATCAATAATTCAAGTACCATACCTAAATATAATAAAAGTAATATACAACAAACTAACAGCCAATATCAAATTAAATGGAGAGAAACCTGAAGCAATCCCACTAAAATCAGGGACAAGACATGGCTGCCCATTCTTCTCCTACCTATTAAATATAGTATTTGATTTTCTTCCTAGAACAATAAGACAACTAAAGATCAATGGGATACAAATTGGAAAGGAAGAAATCCATGCATTACTATTTGCAGATGATATGATAGTATGATAATATAAGTAAGCGACCACAAAAATTCTATGAAAGAGGAGTCTTACAGCTGGTACACACACTCAGCAGAACAGCTGGATACTAAACTAATGCAAAAATAAAATCCAAAAACAAACAAACAAAACAGTAGCCCTCCTTTATACAAATTATAACTGGCCAATAACAATATTGGGGAAAAAACACCCTTTCCATTAGCCATGAATAATATAAAATACCTTGCTGTAATTCTAACCAAGCAAGTGAAAAACTTGTAAGACAAGAACTACACATTTCTGAAAACAGAAATTGAGGAAGACATCAGAAGATGGAAACAGCACCCATGCTCATGTATCAGTAAGATTAACATAGTAAAAATGGACATCTTGCTAAAAGCAATCTATAGATTCAATGCAATTCCCATCAAAATTCCAACACACATTTTTACAGACCTCAACAGAGCTATTCTAAGATTCCTATAGAAAAATAAAAACCCAGGATATCTAAAACAATCCTGAACAATTAAAGAACTTTAGTTTACAAAGCAATAGTAATTTAAAAAATACATGGTATTGATATAGAAATAGACAGGTTGATCAATGGAATCAAATCAAAATATACACACCTATGGACACCGGTTTTTGACCATGAAGGCAAAACATTACAAAGGCAAAAAGATAGCATCTTCAAGAAATGGTGCTGGTCTAACTGGATGTCTGCATGTAGAAGAATGCAAATAGATTCATATCTATCACCCTGCACAAAAAGGAAGTCCAAGTGGATCAAAGATCTCAGTGTAAAACCAGATACACTAAATCTAATGGAACAGAAAGTGAGGAATAGTCTTGAAATCATTGGTACATGAGACAACTTCCTGAACAGAACATCAATGGCTCAGACCCTAAGATCAACACTTGATAATTGGGACCTCATGAAACTGAGAAGCTTCTGTAAGGAATAGGATACTGTCAATAGGACAAAATGGCACCCTACAGGTTGGGAAAGGATCTTCACCAACCCTACATCTGACAGAGAGCTAACATCCAAAATTAATAAAGAACTCAATTAGACACCAACAACTCAAATAAATCAATTGAAAAATGGGGACAGAGCTAAACAAAGAATTCTAGGGGAGACCTGGAAAGGGGATAACATTTGAAATGTAAATAACGAAAATATCCAATAAAAGAAAAAAAAAAGAAATCTTGAATATCCGAGAAATAATTAAAGAAATGTTCAAAGTCTTTTGTCATCATGGAAATCCAAATTAATAAGACTCTGAGATTCCTTCTTACACCAGTCTCAGTGACTAAAATAAAAACTCAAGTGACAGTACATGCTGGTGAGGATGTAGAACAAGGGGAACACTCCTCCTTTGCTGGTGGGAATGCAAACTTGTACAACCACTTTGGAAATCAATTTGGTGGTTTCTCAGAAAACTGGGAATAGTTCTACCTCAAGACACAGCTATACCACTTCTGGGAATAAACTCAAAAGTTGCCCCATTTTATCACAGGGATACTTGCTCAGCTATGTTTATATCAACTATATTCATCATAGCCAGAAATTAGAGACAAACAACCTAGATGTCCCGCAACTAAAGAATGGATTAAGAAAATGTGGTACATCTATACAATGGAAAACTATTTAGCTATTAAAACAAAGACAACATGAATGTTGCAGGAAAATGGATGAAACTTGAGAATATCTTCCTGAGTGAGGTAACCCATACCCAAAAGGACATCCTCGCTATGTGTTCCATTATAAGTAGATACTAGCCATAACACTAACCACACTACACTCCATAGACCCAAAGAAGCTAAATAAGGAAGGCCCAAGTGAATGCTTGACTCTGATTTAGAAGGGGAATAAAATTGAGGCAGACAGAGGGAGGGCACTGGTTGGGAGAGGGAATGGGAAAGGACAAAGTATTAATTAATAATAAAATAAAGTAATATTTAAAATATTAAATTCAGCAAAAACTAACTAAAGAGATGGATAGAAGTCTCAAAAGTTAAGAATGTGTATGGTTCTTACAGAGGAAAGAAATTCAGATCTCACCACATACATCAGGTGGGTCTCAACAACCTGTAACTCCAGCTCTAAGGTATTTAACATCTAGCCTCTTTGGGCATCTGTACTCACATGAATATATCATACATAATTTTACAACTACATATACTTTTTTCTTTTATTAATTATTTTAGTTGTTTACATTTCAAATGTTGGCCCCTTCCCGGTCTGCTGTCCTTAAACTTCCCATCCCCTCCCCCTATACTTTGCCTCATAACAGGGTGCTCCCCCACTCACCTACCCACTCCCAGCTCACTCCTCTAGCATCCCCTTATGGTGGCTCTACAAGTATCCACAGGACCAAGAACCTAACCTCCCATTGATGACAGATAAGGCAGTCCTCTGCTACATATGTAGCAAGAGTCATGGAACTCATGTATACTCTTTGGTTGGTGATTTAGTCCCTGGGAACTCTGAGGGGTCCAGTTAGTTGATATTGTTGTTCTTTCTATGGGGTTTCAATCCCCTTCAGTTCCTTCAGTCCTTTCCCTAACTCTTCCATTGGGGTCCCTGGGCTCAGTCTAATGGTTGGCTGTGAGTATCTGCATCTATCTTAGTCAGGTGTGGGTAGAGCCTCTCAGTGTACAGCTATACTAGGCTCCTGTCCACAAGCATTTCTTGGCATTATCAATAGTATCAGAGTTTGGTGTCTGCAGATGGGATGGATCCCAAGGTAGGATAGTCTCTGTATGGCCTTTCCTTCAGTCTCTGCTCCATTTTTTGTCCCTGCATTTCCTTTAAACAGGAACAATTTAGGGTCAAAGATTTTGAGATGGGTGGGTGTCCCCATCCTTCAACTGGGGGCCATGTCTATTTACTGGAGGTGGCTGTTGGGTATTTTAGCTAATATTATCCCACTGGGTCCTGGGATCCTCTTGAATCCCTGGTGTCTGGGACTTTCTAGTTTTTTCTCCCGTTCCCCAACCCACATTGCTACATATTTCTGTCCATTCTCCTGGCCCTCTGGACTTCTTTCCTATCTCTTCCCATACATGGTCCTGACTCCCTTTTCCCTCCTTCTCCCTTCTTCATACCCAGGTTACTCCCTCCTGTGACTTTTCCCCCTTCTAAGTGGGATTGAAACACCCATATTTTGGCCTTCCTTCATGTTAAGATTCATATGGTTTGTGAGTTGTTTGGTGGGTATTCTGGGATTTTTGGCTAATATCATTGAGTACATACAGTGTATGCCCTTTTGAGTCTATGTTACTTCATTAAAGATGATATTCTCTAGTTCCATTGAAAGACCTGACCCTCTCGTGAGGAGGGTTGAGACCCCTGGCAGGCTTGGAGCCAAGATTAGAAACTGCATGTCCGGGCAAGAATCCCACCCAGCTACATTCCTACAGATGACTTTGACCTGGCCTCAGGTCCAGAGGCAAAACGTTTCAGGAACCAGAAATGTTTATGCAACTAACCTGTGAATAGCTTAGAACAATCCTTACTTCCCCATAATGCAAATTCTTTCTGTTCCCCACCCCTTGCTTTGTGAATGAGCCTTTTCCTGAGTTGTAATTCCTTCCTTGCCTTGGGGATGTTTCTTCTTTTAAATACCCCCGACTTCAGCTGCTGGGGGTCGAACCCCTCTGCCTCTGCGTAGGTCACGTTCGACCCCAGTGCACTGGTCCTTCTGAATTAAACCTCGTGTGATTGCAGCAAGGACGGTCTTTCGTGAGTTCTTGGGGGGGTCACGCCGTCCCGAGACTTGAGTGAGGGTCTCCCCAACTTGGGGGGGTCTTTCATTTGGGGGCTCATCTGGGATTTGCGACCACCCTCGTCTCCGAAAACCTACTTGGAGGTGAGATTCTGTTTGTATTCTTGTTCGTCTGTGCCAGCTGAAGTCTGAATCTGTATTTCGGTATGCGCGCGCAGTCTGGTATGCAGTTGCTCGCGGCCCCCTGAGGGGCCGATGATCTCCCAGTCTCGGGTAGAGGCTGGGGGCGTGATCAGCCGACGGGCTAGGGGGATCACCGACTGTTGCCCTGGGAGACGTCCCAGGAGGTTTGGGGGGACCCCAGGGATGCCTGGGAGATTCCCGTCGGGGTGCCAGAAAGGACGCGGTCCTCCCGGCCGTCTGGTTTTCTGTATTGGTTTTGTTTGTCACAGTGGAAACGGGCCCTTGTCAGTCTTTGTCTGTTTTCTGTCCTCCTCTTTTGTGGCGCCTACTTATGGTTTTGCTTGCAAGCCTCTGGGCACTTCGGTGCCACCTGTAGGCCTCTGGGCCACCTGTCTGGGCACTTCGGTGCCATCTGTCTGGGCACTTTTTGTGCCGCCTGTCTAGTGGTATTCAGGGCAGGAAGACATACCTGAACGCTGTGGCCACAGAGGGACCGAGGGACACCTTGGACCCTCAGTTTGCCTGAGTATCTGGCTTCTGCCGATGCGGCAGGGTCACCTGGTTTCTGAGTCTGTGGAAGGGACAAACTCTTTGGTTACACCCGCCACCTGTGGCAGGATCTGAGTTGTCTGTGGCCCAGCACAGCTGCGGTTGACTGGGGAGGTGTTCTACATCCATGGAGGGGACGGATCTGTTCTGCGTCCGTGGCAGGGATGAGCTATGTGTTGGTTGTTGGTTGTATGAGCTGGCCGCCCATGGCAGGGGTGAGCTGGGGTGAACTGTTGTCTTCTGTTCTGTTTTGT
>JAPYYD010002909.1:0-14770 GCA_028551405.1 Uromys caudimaculatus
GCACCCAGGGGTCTTGTACCATTGCACCTGGAAGGGTAAGGATGGAATGCTCTCAGAATATTGGCCCTTGATCGCCTATTCACTCATGACGGAATTCGCTTGATCGAGCCTGGTTCTGTGTTTTGATACCACTGTAGGGAGGTGTGGCCTATTTAACCCAGCTGACCCCCCTCTCCTTCTTACTTGAAAGAATGGGGGGGAGATGTAGGGAGCGGTTAGAGTATTCGCCATTACAAGATGGCGCTGACTTCCGCTGTCACTCTGAGGAAACTTGTGGATAGCGCGGGGTGGTTCGCCCGAAGCGCCTGCGCATTATGGGTGTACATGACTAATCACCGCCCACTCCCGGGGCACGCCAACCAGTGGAGGACACGCTGCCTCAGGGCTATATAAGCAGCGCCATTCTGGGGCCCCGGGTTCTTCCTCCATCAACGGCTGAATAAAGCTGAACTGCAGACGAAGCCTATGTGTCGCGTGTCTTCTTGCTGGCGAGAGGTGCGCGGGACACAAATACATGGTTCTATGGGGGCCATACTTATCCAAACCACCACAGTACCAAGAAACCCCACCTCCTTGTCTGGCTCCGCAATAACCCTGCCTCTCTGTTCAACTCTGTACAATAAACATGCTGAGCTTCTTAGGTGCTGAAACTTTCCCAGCTGAGAGCCCAGATCACCTGATCCCAGCTTTTCTGCATTTCTTCATTCACTCACCACCCTCAGTTAGATCCAGATCCCAGGAGCCATGCTGGATGAAGCAGAGAGGGAATGTTATAGGTGGGGTAAACAGCGTAAAGAAGGGAGAGGGGTGCTGTCAGGTTGCATTCACTTGCTAGGGTCACCATAGTGTAAACCTCACATACTAGGTGGCTTTAAACAAGATTTAAATCATTTCTCAAGATTCTGGTCTACAATCAATATCACTGTGGTTTATTCCCTGCTGTGGCCACTTGTTTGTAGATGAACGCCTATTACTATATTCATACATCTCTTGTGTCCCTGTGTGTCCAAGCCTCCTCTTTTCTGATTCAGGAAGACTGAATCATATAGAGCCTGCTGCTTTAATGACTTTATCTTGGCTTAACCAAAGCCTTTATCTTCCTTTAAAGGCCCTATCTTCCAAATACACTCACAATTGAGGAATTGGAGATTAGAGATTTAACACATGAATTTTGAGGGACACAATTCAGTTCATAATGGGGACCAAGAAATATGTTTAAGAGTTACGAGATTATTGGGAGATGAAACTGGAAGATTATATTAAGACGAGACAGGTAATTAAAATTTTTGGTCTAGATTTGTTGTGAGATATCCACCAGAGAAGACCAATTAGACATGAGTTCAAGCCAACAGAAGGCCTTTATTAGCCAGCCTGTGACCACACTGGATGCTTGGGACCTGAGTGCGGTCCCAAGCCTTTCTCAGGGTGGGCTTTTAAGCACAAATCCACATCCTGCCTTGACATATCTCAGTTACCAAGAACAGTTAGCCAGAAGTGAAACTTCAGAAGCCATAAAGCAAGGTTAGTACAATTAGGGACTTTTTGCGAGCTATGGGCTTCGAATGGATTAGGTCTTTGTCTTCATTTTGGCAAACGTTGCTACCTATGCACTGGGTTCCAAGGCCTGATGGGAGTTCCACCACACTGTCAGTCCTGCTATGGTCTGGGGACCTGTTACAGTTTCACTCCTATAGTCGAAAAGGGGACAGTGTAGATACTTAAGAATGATTAGGCAGTAGTCTGCCGCAGTGCTCAATCAACAAGTAAGCTACAGTAAGAAAAACTGGCCAGAACTGCTGTTGCATAATCAGGCTACACTGGTCCTGCCCTAATGCGGCTGAGCTGAGGAGATGAAGGACTCAGGCCAATGGACCATAACAATACATGCATATCAGTGCTTGTTGTACAGCACTGTTCACAAAGGCAGGTGCCCAGCAACAGACGAATGGTAAAGAAATGTGGCATATAGATACAATGAAACTGTTCTCAGACATAAAGTTATGCCACTTGCTGGTAAATGGATTTAAGTAAAACTAATAATGCTAATGAAATTATGCCAGTCTCAGGAAGACCAACACCATGTTTTCTCTCATGAATAGTTCCTGTATTTCAAATAGGTAAAATCATGTATGTGTATATAAAACTAGAGGCAAGACTGTCTAGGAAAAGGGGACTAGTGGGAGAGGGGAGTGGAAGAAAGGGGAAAGAGGCACATAAGAGGGAACATACTCAGCGTGCAATATATACTTGTATGTCAATATCCTCATGTAACACAGCACCACATATTACAGGGGATACATGCAGTGAAGTTTTAAAAACCAGTTTCACAGAAAGGACACAAAGGTCAAGTAGATGGATCAGTGGACATTCTTCAAGGTCCTGTGTGTGGCTGAGGGTCAGAAGCTTAAAAGGTTCACTGAGACCCAGAATAGACAAGCTTCTTATAAATACTCCGCAAACTGCCCGAGATCTTAGAGAAGAGCCACGGCAGAACAGCTCTCTGCAGCGTCGGTTGGAACAGCCTTCCTTTCTTCTCAATTGCCCAGATCTGTAACCCCAACCCCCAGAGTCAGCTCTCAACTATATATTCTAAAGTTATGTTCTAAATATTTTATACATTTGAAGACACCCAAATACTCAAAGCCAATACCATATTCCCTCCACAAAAATGTTCTACTGATTAAAAATGCTAAATTATTACTTATTGTGTATTGGTGTTTTGGCTACATGCATGCCTGTGCACACACATACCCAGTGCCCACAGAGGCCAGAAGAGGGGTTCCCAGAACTGGAGTTATAGAGGGGGCTGTGAGCTGCACATGGATACAGGACTCTGCTGAACCATCTCTCCTGCCTCTTAGTGATTTTTATTGCCATTTTCACTTTTCTACACAAGTGACAGAATAAGAATGTGAGGCCACAGCTTACTTGGGAGTCAGAGATAATGAAGGATAAGAATAATTCGGTTATCAAAACATGAAGGAGTTTGAGAAAACTGATAAAGCTCTTGAATATCTTACAAATGCTCATGACTGTAGAAGTAAGAGGTTCAACTTTCGAAAGCAGTCATCCCCAATGGTTAGCTCTCTGTTCTAAGATTTAGCACTGCCTATACTAATCTTACATAAAACTTAAATTTCCATTGTAATTTTGTATTTTGATTTTAAGCTACATGTCAGAGTAAATGAGGGCAAACATTCCAGGGACTCTCCAGGGATACTTACCTGTAAGTTAATTGTTTACAAGTGTCTTCACTTCCCTAACAGGAACTGCCACTCATACCCAGGTAGAAATGCTGAATGCAAGATTAGTTGTAAGTTTATGATGATAAAAGTGAAGCAGGAGACTCAATATGGTTTTATTCAGAAATGCCTTGATTTCAGAGGCAAAAAGCACTAAATTGACCATAACAGCTTTCTTATCACAGTAAATAACTCATTGTGCAGGTTAAGATATGCCCGCCATACAAGATGGAGATTTAGGGCTGGTGATTATAAGAAGAAATGCTAAATAAGCAAGGCTTCAGAACGTTAGCTTCTCACATTCCACATAGAACTTCCAATGCTGCTCCATCACATGGCACGGCAGAAGCTCTCGATCGCTGATTAGAAGTATTTCTTTTATCTGTAGATAGTGAGGGATGATTTGCATCGACTCTCTGGAAGTGCCTGCTAAAATATGCATCAAAATTAAAACAAGCCTTTTGTAATGTAAGATTTAAACATAGTCATTTCCTATCCTAGGATTCAGTCAGTCCATATCAGAGCATACTTGATAGGTTTTCTGACTACGACATCCATCACTCCACTTTCTGTGCCTGAGACAAACCTACAGACCAAGCACTGGCTGACTTTTGAGAGAGACACACACAGAGCATGGGGGTGGGGTGGGAGAGAAGGGAGGTACGAAGGACAGAACTGTTCGTAGTCTAAAATTATAGCAGAAAAAAACACGAAGAAAGCTTCTAAAGGTAGTTGGATAAGGCTTCCTGTCCCTCAGTTCCAGTAAGCTGAGAATAAAACAGCTGTGAAGACCAGTGAGATTTTGCATGTGTAACATATTACTTGCCATATGGCAAACAATAACTTGCTATTATTGTGATCACTGTTAATTGCTGACTTTGAGATGTTTTAGAATAGAAGACAGATGACCAATTTTCTTTTCTTTTCTTTTCTTTTCTTTTCTTTTCTTTTCTTTTCTTTTCTTTTCTTTTTTCAAGACAGGGTTTCTCTGTGTAGCCCTGGCTGTCCTGGAACTCACTCTGTAGACCAGGCTGGCCTCGAACTCAGAAATCCGCCTGCCTCTGCCTCCCAAGTGCTGGGATTAAAGGTGTGCGCCACCACTGCCTGGCAGATGACCAATTTTCTAGTCCTTTCTCTACCATACATGTAGCATGTGGTCTCACAGAAATGATACCACTTTTCTAGTTCTTTTATAAATGAGAGGGTTCTTTTGCCTATGTCAGTTGAAATGGTCCATGATGCTTGAGTTAAGGCATACCCTATAGGCCATTAATGTTATCCATATCCTATGGATATAAACAGTTCATGAAATTAGGTATTTTAAGGGCAGTGGTGGTTTCGATGACTAGCACTCATCTACATTTCCCACAATAACTTGCTTCTCTATGACTATTCCTTTTACATTACTTGGCTTACGTTCTTTGGGCTCCTTATTCTCAACTTCTTGATTCATTTCTATCAGTGCCAATTAGTAGGCACTGACCCAGTGATAGGAGCATGTCCATTCAGAGGGAGGTGAGAGACAGTGAGAATTCAGCTGAATCTCTGGGGAAAGTCACACCTAAATCTTTCTTTTCTAGCCTTGAATCAGTAAGCACCCAGCCTTGGGTAATGCGAGGCTATTAGGAAGGAACTAAAAGGTGGAAGTGGATCTTAGAAATGCAGTGGCTTTTTCTTTCCTTTAAAGATGGAGTCTCATGCATCTCAGGCTAGCCCCGAATTCACTATGAAACAGGATGACCCCCCACTTCTGAATTCCGTCTTAACCTCTCCAGTGGTAAGATTACAAACAGGGGTCACTATGCCAGGTTTATTGGATTAGAATGTAGAAGCTGGAAGAGGAGGAACCTCATGTTTAGTTATGCTGTTCGAATCTTAGATAAAGCCTTAGATCCTGCCCTGGCCTTTATTGACATGCAGTTATCAATAAAATGCCACTTTCAGTGGTTTAAGTCAGCCTGAGTGGATTTTAAACTGTCACTTACAGAAGAGATAACAGCTCAGTCAGTAAAGCTCACTTGCCTTGCAACCATGAAGACCTAAGTTCAATTCCTCAGGACTCAGGAAAAAAAAAAAAAAAAAAAAAAAAAGGAAGGAAGGAAGAAGGAAGAAGAGAAAAGCAGGAATAGAGGGTAGTGGTGTATCTTTGTAGCCCCAGCACAGAGGAGGCACTGATGCTAAGTGGATCCCGGGGGCTCACTGGCCAAAAACCTAGCTTTTTTGACAAGTTCTGGGCCAATAAGACCTTACTGCAAAAAACAAAGCAAAATAAAAAGCGAGGCGGATGGCAACTGAAGAACAACAGTCAGGGCTGCCGTCCCCCACCACACATGTGTGCATGTCTACGTATACACACACCTAACACACACAAGCCTGTTAACATAATTGAATACTTTTTACATTTTAAAATATATATTTTAAATATATTTTTATTTAAAATATTTATTTCCACATATAAACATATCTCCATATTAACTGAAGAGGGCAAAAAGTGCTTGTGCACACAGAAAAGCACTGGAAAAGCCAGGAAAGTGACACTGGCAAGCATCCTTCAAAGGAAAGAGCAGTTTAACCTGTCCTCCTCCTGGAATGCTGGAAATGGTTGTAGTTTCAAATTGGTGATTCTTTACTGTCTGATGAGTCAGGCTCTGCCTCTATCTCTCAGAATTTATGTTTTACTTATCCCAGACCTGTTCCCCCTAAACCTTGTGTACTACTACTGGGCCATAAAATTCATCTTTGTGAGAGATGTCACTTGTACTTTACAACAGCCTAAGTGACATGTATCCAGACACATAAACACCGGGGTTATGTTTACCTCCACCATTCTCCCTCGACCCTATTCCTAAGTCAGTAAGACCCATCTCCCAGATGAAGCTGTATGCACGTCATATAGACAAAAGAGCTTTGTAGTACTCACGGGGCTGAATTAACTGTTAATTAAAACTTCTTTCTAAAATTTTGCTATACTTAAATTTGGCAAAAATACATAAGCTGATGTGAGACTCTTGAAGTCTTGGCCCAGCACTGGCTATCTGAGTTCCAATCTTCCCTCACCCCGACTGTTTCCCTACAGCTAACAGCTGTGTTTTTCATAGATCTCGAACTAAACTGATGGGCTTTGGTAATCCTCCTGTCTCAACATCCCAAGTAATTGGGACTGTGGACATGTATCACCACACCCTGTTTTAAAAAATGAGGTGTTCCACAAAAGTTGGGGATAGGAGAGATTGCTCAGGCAAAACCCACAACAATAAGGCTTGCACGACCTGTCTTTCTTTACCTCCATAAGGCACTGAGCTTACTTTGGTTATGTTCTGAGTGATTAACCCCTCTGTGACAGTTTCTGATGTACACGCTATTTCAGCCATGTGCAAATACTTCTGTAGGACTGCTCCTTGTAAGCGAAGTGCCGGGCTGAGGATGTGTCATATGGCACATCTCTGACACTCCTGCCAGTGTCCATCTAAAGCCCTTCTTTACAGTAGCAGCATATGAAGACCTACGATGATGCCTAGTTTCCCCTCCAGTCTTACCAATACTGCATGGTATACATTTTTAAAAGTATTCCCACTCTGGCTATACAAAATAAAGCTATTGTTTTCATTGATACCTTTCTGATTACTGTCTAGTATGAGCATCTTGCATACGGACTTACTGCCCTTTACAATACCTAGACCTAAGAGTTACCTATTAAAAATTCTGTTGGCAATGATGCATCAGTTAGCAATCCAGAGTATGGTGTTGATTAGGTCAGGAATTTAATCTGTATATGGATCAAAATTCTGCTTTCAAACTGTATTCCTCAGCTCACTGGGCCTGAGAGTACAATGCTTAGTTAACTCTGGTGCTCCAAAGGGGGGAAGTTTGTCGTATGTTCTGATAACCAGAGACTCACAACAGCTTCCTGCAAGAACAGTTTCAGAGACTCTCTGTCTATAGTTCCTATTCTATGGAAACTAAAATAAAAGGGATATTTATTTGTTCATTTTGAGATGAGATCCTATATTGCTCAGGCTGATCTTGAACTTAGGGTTCAATTGAGATTCCTGCCTTAGTCTCCAAAGTAGCTGGGACTATGGACATGAACCACTTACAACCAGTTTGTAATAGGTTTTGAGATGGTTCATTGCTATTACTATTTACTTGTGAATGTTTTGATAATAGTACATACATAATTATTTAGCAGTGCACTGAAATAAAAGCTAGAAGCAGATTTTTCATTATTGATTCCCATAATATTATATAAAACTGAAAACAAAATCCACACGTTCATAATGCCTAATTCAAACACCTGATGTGATTCTTGGGCAAACCGTTGAGAAGGGATAACCGGGGAAGCGGGGGTCTCCTGCTACACCAAGCTCTGGGGTCCCACTCTGGCTATATGTGTGGCCCCAGCTGAGAGGGTCCATACCAGTGCCGATACACAATGCCCTACCACTCCTATAAAGGAGTCAGGCCAAGACTCATTTATAGACTCAAGTTATTCACAACTGGTCCAACTTGTAACACACTCGGCTTGTTTGTTTTTTATTTTATTTTATTTTTTTAAATTCAGTTCTCAGAAAGGCCTATTGCTTCAATTTTAAGTGTAAAGTTCCTTGTAATTTGTGAACTTATCCAATATAATTTACTGTGTCTAAATTTTTCTTTTCTCTGTATACAGTGTGTGGATTGAATATGACGTGCTCTCACAGGCTCATAGTTTGAATAGATGGTTGATAGCTGGTAGTGACAGTCTGGGATGCTGTAGAAACTTCAGTGGGTGAACCCTGATGAGGAAGTAGTCACTGAGGACAGGTCCTTGGGCATGTATTATCCCTGGCCACCTCCTCTCCTGCTTGTTGTTTCCTGCTCACCATAAAGTCAACATTTCTGGCAACATGGTGTCTTTCTAAAACAAGGGAATCAAATAACCATAGACTTTGAAACTGAATCCAAAGAAAACTTTCCTTCCCTAAGTTGTTTCTTTCAGGTATTTTACTTCAATGACATTAAAAGCGATTGATACATTTTGCTACTAAAAAGGACTTTTGCCAGAAACAAATGGTTACCTTTTGGCTTTTTCTTCTGTCAGCTGACCAAACACTTGTATCTTTAGGTCACTTCATGACTCACATTGTAATGAATATCTAGCCATCACACCTGAACTCTAGGCATCAGAACTGTGGCATACATTTCATTGGCCAGAATTTAGTCACATGCCACACATAGCTGCAGGGAAAGTTTTCCATATAGCATAGTAGCAAGTGTTATAGCGATATTCTAAAATGTCTCAGACAATATTCTTCTTCTTATACACGATTAGCTTAATGTTGATGTACTCTGACTATCGTGGTACTATACTGGCAGGAAACATAAATATATATAAAAAAATCTCCACTGTTTTGAGACAGGATCTCACTGTGTAGTTCAGTTGGTTTTGAGTTTGCGCTCCTCCTGCCTTAGCTTCCTGAGTGCTGGAACTGATATTATTTTCGTGATTTAAGATTCTCTTGATACCATGAGTCAAATATGATATATACATACATGCATGCATGCATATGATATTAAGGAAGCTGCTGTTTATTGTTTAAAATGTTACAGATGTCATCTGATTTTGTAAGTTTAGGAAAAAATGAACAAAGCTGAACAGACCTCATGCTTTCTCATGAAGAGGGAGAGGGAATATGACAGTGAATGTGAACATTCTCTAATTTCGGCTGAGAAATAGGAAGGGTTACTGCTTTTATCTACCACACAGTTAGAAACAGCAATCCTAGAGGAAAGAGATGATACTAACTGGGCGGGCAGGATGGGCCAGTAGGTAAATCTTGAATCTGAGGACCTGAATCTGATCCTCTGAGCCACATGGCAGATGGAGTGAACTGACTGCTGCAAGTTGCCCACTGCCCACCACATGCCACGTGATGAATACATGTTTTATAAGAGGTAATATTAGTTAACTAATGTTGCATTTACCATTTGTTGAATTCCTTACCTCAAATTCTATTACAGTCTTTGAACTTTTGACATACCTATTTATTACGATCCTTGAACTAAGTACAGTTTTAAAACAGAGTCCTTGGGATCATATTCATGCTTACAGTAATTTATCCATACTTTCAGTGGATATTATTAAGTGGATATTTATTGGAAGCTATGGTGTGGTGAACATTGGGTATTGTAAGAAATAAGACCTATAAAAATCTCTTTGGATTCAAAGACCTCTTTAATCTCTTAGGAGTATAAAAGCAATTATTTAATGATAGGTATAAGGTCTGACATTCTATTTGCAGGGTTAAGATCTATGTACACTTCTAAAAGGTACAAAACCAGTTTTAGCTTTTCCTCTTCCAGATTTTCTTAAGCACCGATTTCCTGAGTCATGGAAGCAATACACTTCTAAAATTAAAGGGAAGGAACATTACTAAGTTTTTCTACATAGATGAGGGATTGCCTTGCTCACACCTATTAGTAGCAAGTATAAATTGTTCTTTCTAATTCCCCCTTTTCTGCCTCTCTCTGAAAAACACTCTTCAAGGACTTGTCACTGGAAACACAGGAGAACAGATTTTCCTCATGATCTGGGCTCATGAAGTCCCCACAAGGGTTGGTCTGGTCTTCTCTACAGTGTCAGATTCCTGTCTTTATTTCCTAACTTACTGTGATATGATTGGAAGGAGAAATATTCTCTCATGAATGCTTTTCTTGTAGTTGGGTTAAAGTGTTTTGTATTTTTCTACTTTATACTCTTAGCTACCATAAGACAGGGACACAAGAATCTTTATCACGGAAGTTCAGAAGGGACTCCCACGGCAGCCTATGTATGCCAGCAAGGCTCTCCTGTGGATTTCTAGGCTCAGGCCAGGTAGCAAAAAGTTGGATGGCACCTGGTACCTCTATAACTTTATAATCAGCACACAATCATTGAAAGTATCTGAAGGAAACTTTCTGATTTGAAGACAAATCAGAAATTTTTTTGGGAGGGCAAGAAATTAATAGTAAGAATGTGTTTATAGTATAGGCAGCAGGGGAGAAATCTGGGAGGCAGGTGGCTTTGATGACACAAGGAAGAATATACAGCTTTTCTCTGACTTCCAGTTAGAAACTAGGAGGAGAAAGGATTGCTAGAGTTTCCTGTGAATGGTGATGGGCACGGTGTATGTGTCTCTGTGGGGTGGGGTAGAGGGGTGGAGAGGGGGAGGGAGGGTGAGCAAGCACATGCACAGGAGAGACTTGGACATAGCAATGTCACCCTTAGGGAGTTATGAAATTATCTTTTACATAAGAAATGAAATACTACTACTCATGCAAGATCTATAGTCAGGCTGTAATATGAGTCATTAGAAATAACGAGGTTACTAGGCCTGACTCCACGGTCTGATTAAATGGATCTACTATGATCAGAGTGAGTGTGCTGGCTATTTCCTGTCTACTTGACAAAAACTAGAGTCACCTCAAAAGAAAGAACCTCAGCTGAGGAATTACTTCCATTACATTGGCCTAGAGGCATGTCTGTGGGGCACTTTCTTCACTGTTCACCCATGTGGGAGGGCCTTGCCCACTGTGGTGGTCTGAGACTGTATAAGAAAGCAGCCTGAGACAGTCATGGAAAGCAAGCCAGTAAACAACCTTTCTCTTTGGTCTCTCCTTCAGTTCTTGCCTCTAGGTTTTTGTCTTGAGTTGCCTGGTAGAGGACTATACCTGTAAGCCAAACAAAACAAAACAAAACAAAACAAAACAAAACAAAACAAAACGAGACCCTTTCTCTCCTATCCTGCTTTTGCTCATTGTTTTATCACAGTAACAAAGAAGCAAATGAGGACAGTTTAGACCAAACACCATAAATTACTGTAAGAACTCCTAGTTTCCGAAGCCTTTAACTTCCCCATGTTCACTGATCTGATCTCCTAGACCAAGATTCTCCCAAATGATGAAAACTGTCTAGAGAACACATGGGGGGGGGGATGACTCCAGCTGCATATGTAGCAGAGGATGGCCTTATCTGGCATCAATGGGAGGAGAGGCCCTTGGTCCTGTGGAGGCTCGATGACCCAGCATAGGGAAATGCTAGGGTGTGGAGGTGGGAGTGGGTGGGTGAGCACCCTCATAGAGGCAGGGGGTGGGGAGAGGAGATAGGGGATTTGTGGAGGGGAAACTGGGAAAGGGGGATAACATTTGAAATGTAAATAAATAAAATAACCAATAAAAATATGAAAAAAAACCCCCAAAATTGAAAGAAGGTATTTACTATGATGAAGGTACTTGTCTTAGTTGAGTTTCTATTGCTGCAATAAAACACCATGACCAAAATGCAAGTTGGGGAGGAAAGGGTTGGTTTGTCTTACATTTCCATAATACTTCATCACTGAAGGAAGTCAGGACAGGTACTAAAGCAGGGCAGGAACCTGGAGGCAGGAGCTCATGCAGAAGCCATGGAGAGGTAGTACTTACTGGCTTGCTTCTCATGGCTTGTTCAGCCTGCTTTCTTATAGAACCCAGGACCACTAGCCCAAGGATATCACCACATACAATGGGATGGACCATCCCCCACTAATTAAGAATATGTCCTACAGGCTTGCTAGCAGCATGATTTTTATGGAGGTAGTTTTTCTCAATTGAGGCTCCCTCTTCTCAGATGACTTTAGCTTGTGTCAAGTTTACATAAAACTAGCCAGGCCAGTATTTTTTTTTTCTTTCCTAAGAAGTTAAGGTGGATTAAGAATAAGTTAGGAAAGAGAAGTAGTTTGAATTATGGAGCCCTATTATAAGAAAAGTAATAATCCCAAGAAGTCCCGGTGGGACAACAGGAGTCCTGTTTGGTTCCTGACCTTACTCATCACAATATCATCCCTTTCTGTGCGGCACCTCTGCCTAGATCATCCTAACTGGTATGGTAGAGACACTGGGATAAAAAGAGGTACACTGGGCTGGAGAGATGGCTCAGCGGTTAAGAGCACTGACTGCTCTCCCAGAGGTCCTCAGTTCAATTCCCAGCAACCACATGGTGGCTCACAACCATCTGTAATGAGATCCGATGCCCTCTTCTGGCGTGTCTAAAGACAGCGATGTACTCATATAAAAGAAATAAATCTTTAAAAAAAAAAAAAAAAAAAGGAGGGGTACTGTAGCAGAGGACAGAAATATGTTGGTTTTATCTGCTTTTCAGGATTGTGTTTTGCTCTTTCACAATCAAATCAAGGTGTGACAGTCATTTGTGAGACTGAATCTTCAGGTTTTTCAGGACAATATTATTTCCATTTCATAAGGAATATTAGCTTAATAAGCAAAGATTATTTTAGTGAAAGTTTTCAGAAAATATATGTCTTTGTGTGATACTTAAAAACCATTCAGTGATTTTAGAATAGATTCAAATAAAGGAATTAGTGATAAAAGATGATATCATCTAAAAATTTCCTAGAAGTAACCTTGTCTAGTACAATAAACAACACAACTATTACTGGGGACATGGAGAACTTGGAATCTTTGATCATTAATTACTGTGGGAATGTAAAATGGTCCTGATGCTATGGAACAGTCTGGGTATTCTTCACAAGAATAAAACCTAGAGTTACTTTATAACAAACCAATTCCATTCCTAGCTATATAGTCACAAGAACCGAAGACAGGCACTCAGACAATGAAATGTGTATGCATAGTTATCAACAGCACTGTTCACAAGATCCTTGAAGTGGAAACTGCTCCTGTTCAAAGGATGAATACACTGTGCCATTCCCATAGAACAGAGTGCTATTCAGAGCCCAAGCACATGCTTCCATATGGATAATCCTCAAAACCACTGTGCTGGACAGAAGGGGGCCGTGGAGGCCGCAGTCCATTATTCCACTTCTATAACACATGTAGAAGACCACATCCAACCAGAGAGAAAGCAACTCCTAGGAACTGTGGGAAGTAGAGAATGAGGAGTGATTGCTAATTGAGTACAGAATTCTTTGGAAGTTAAGACAGCATTGTGAAGCCACACAGAGGTGGTGCTGCACAACACTGTGAATATACTAAATGCCACTGGGTTTTTATGTAACATGGTTAATTATAATGACCAATTATGAATTTTACCTAATTGGGGAAAAAGAAGTTAGGACTTTCTTATTAGGCTTGGGTACGTGTGCCCTACACCTAACAAGTAGCTTTGGGACCACATTTACCTGAGAGGCAAGGCTGATGTTGCTGAGGCGTGCTATGTGTTTCTGCAGAAATAGGAGCTTCATCAGAAACATACTTCAAAAGCTCCTTCCCAAGGTATGTTACCTGTAATTAGAAATCAGATGTTCTGTAAGAGGAAAATATACTTATCTCCTAAAGAACTGATTTTTGTAAAGAATTTGTTAAATAAAACAACAGACCACAGCCATGTCTAACCTGCCACCTTTATTTTTATAAAACTATTTTGTTGGAATATAGTTACATTCATCTACTTAACATATCTGACTGCTTTGGGGCTAAGTTCTTGTGGCAGAAATCATGTATCAATGAAATCCAAACTGTAATTTATTCTCTGCACCTGTATGGAAAAACCCTGCCAGCCTTTGTTTACCATTAATACCACACGTCCAACAGCTCTTAATCTAGCACCTGCTGCTTGGTAACTTAAAAATGAACACCTCAACAAAACTAAATCATAAAAATAATAGCACTTTTCAAGAAATGAGATATCTAACTAATCACATTGATCACCTAACATTTAGGTCTGTGTATAAAAATTAAAAAATGTGCTTATGAATTTAGATACTATTATTGGCTCAAAAGCTAACAGCTTAAAAATATCTGTATGTAAATGGGAGGGGTGGAGGCAGACTTTCAAAACCCTATCTACTCTCAGCTACAGACATTCTAATAAAACACTCCCAGGGAGTAGGTTCATGTGGACAATGTGTCAAGTTCAATTTGAACATTCTTCTCTTTAGAGCATATTTTTGTAACCCCTAAACATAAGAATGATTTCCACAATCGGCTCCAATAATACCTGTGCTCCTGTTTCTCTCACAGCATTCATCTCACTAAAGTGTCTTGCTTCCATTAAATCATGAGCTTTCTGAGAACATGATCTGTGTCATACACATTCTTATACCCTTAGATGTCACCTAGTGCCTGCCATTATGAAATGAAGTCACAAGCAATATAAAGTATCTTGGTGTGACTCTAACCAAACAAGTGAAAGATCTGTATGACAAGAACTTCAAGTCCCTGAAGAAAGAAATCAAAGAAGACCTCAGAAGATGGAAAGATCTCCCATGCTATGGATTGGCAGGATTAACATAGTAAAAATGGCCATCCTGCTGAAAGCAATCTACAGATTCAATGCAATCCCCATCAAAATTCCAATTCAATTCTTCATAGACTTAGAAAGAGCAATTCTCAAATTCATTTGGAATAACAAAAACTATTTGGATAGCAAAAACTATTCTCAACTACAAATGGACTTCTAGGGGAATCAGCATCCCTGACCTCAAGCTGTACTACAGAGCAGTAGTGATAAAAACTGCATGGTATTGGTACAGTGACAGGCAGGTAGATCAATGGAA
>JAPYYD010002910.1:0-14769 GCA_028551405.1 Uromys caudimaculatus
AGAAAATGTGGTACATCTACACAATGAAGTACTACTCAGCTATTAAAAACAATGACTTAATGAAATTTGCAGGCAAATGAATGGAACTTGAAAATATCCTCCTGAGCGAGGTAACTCAGTCACAAAAGAAGGAACATGGTATGTACTCACTGATAAGCGGATATTAGCCCAAAATTTCAGAACGCCCAAGTTTCACTTACCAGTAATCGCTGGATTGAGAGTGAGGTCCCAGATGGAGGAGTTGGAGGAAGGTCTGAAGGAGCTGAGGGAATTTGCAGCCCCATGGAGGGAGCAAGAGAGTCAATGGGCCTGACCTCCCCCCCCTCCCCCGGTCCTCCTGGAGTTTGGACCACCAACCAAGGAATACACATTGATGGACTTTTGGTTTGGACCACATATGTGGCAGAGGATGACCTCGATGGCCATCAGGGAGAGACGAAAGGCTATTGGGCCTGAGGATGTTAGAGGCCTCAGTAAAGGGGAATATCAAGGCGGGAAAATGGGGATGGGTGGACGGGGGGTGGGGGTGGTGGGAGGTGGAATTCCCTCCTAGAGGCGGGTTGGGGAGGGGATGGGGGGTATACAAAGAGGAGACTCAGAAAAGGGGAAACATTGGAAATGTATATAAAGTATCAAAAATAAAAAAGGAGAAAAAAAAAAAAAAGAAAAAAAAGAAAAAAAAAAGAAAGTGGCCTATAGGGGGATATAGCCTTGTTGTAGTTGGTGTGGTCTTACTGGAGGAAGTGTCACTGTGTGGAGTGAGTTTTGAAGTCTCTTGTGCTCAAGCTATGCCCAGTGTGGCACACAATCTCTTTCTGCTGCCTGTGGATCAAGATGTAGAACTTTTAGCTCCTCTAGCACCATGTCTGCCTGCATGCCACCATGTTTCTTGCCATGATAATAATGAACTAAACCTCTGAAACTGTAAACCACATCCATTTAAATGTGTTTTTTTTTTTCAGGTGACCCAAAGCTTTTATTTCACCAATAGGTCTACAGGCTGGCGAGTAATCCCTACAGGATCACCTCAGGGCCCACCTCTCCATCTCCTTGGCTTTGGACTAAATGTGCTTCCTTCAGTTCCTTCAGCTTCTTTCTTTGGAGTAGTCACCACTCATTTTCAAACTCCTTCATGAGCGTCAAATAGTCCTGGTGTTCGCAGCACTTCAGCAGCCGAATGAGGTAGTGGGCACAATAGTCATGTTGCTGCAGTGTCAGCTAGGCATCGTTCATCTCTTGTGTGGCCACCATCACTTGCTCATTGAGCTCCAGGAAGTTGTAGTCCAGCGAGAAGCTGGGCATCTTCTTGGGGTCAGGCTCTACCATGGCATCTCACAGATAGCTCTGGGTCAGGTGAGCCTCCATGGCTACTCTGCCTTACCCTTCCTTAGCAGCCCGAGTCACCTCGCTTCCACCTGGAAGCACTGCTCCTTCAATGTCTTCCAGGTCCAATTTATGGTTTTTAAATAAGAGTTAATGTGATCATGGGGTCTCTTCACAGCAATAGAAATCCTAACTAACACACCACTCAATCTCCTGCCATTTTCCCTTATCCTTAAGTATAGAAATAGTAATGGTAGATGTCCCAGTGGATGATGAGGACTCCACAGTCACTTATTTTCTGCATTTTGGCCAGCTATGGATAGTTTTTGTAGCTCACCAACCATGGTCTGCAAAAATAAGGTTATTTAATGAGGGGTGAGTCCTACATTTATCATTATTTATAAGGACAAGCATTTAGAATTCAGCTAAAATCTATACTTGTCTATGAAAATGGCAGGATGTTCTTTATAACCCCTCTAGGATCAGATTGTTGGTTAGATTTAGTTAGATGTGAGTTCCATCCTATTAAGTGGGCCTTCAATCCAATCAGACAGCTATTGGTTATATGAAAAAAAAAAACCTATCACATCATTAGAGAAAATATTGACTGGCTCTTTGTTGTGGTTCATGGTCTTTACAGATAGATAGGGCATTTGATTGCTTTTGCATAGGAATTTCCTATAACTTCCCATACAATGAGAGCTATTCCTCAGGGAAGAGGCTTTCAGACTAATAGCACTTTGATTCCACTAAGTCCTGTGACCCAAGTATGTGGTGTCTTCAGTAATGGAGTCTTAGTTTCCAGTTCTGATATTGTTTTGGAGTGTTCCCTTGGACTTCCCTGCCCAAGAACTTGAAGGAAGATGCCCGTTGACTGGCACTAGAGTCTTTGATAAATCATCTAGGACACCTGTGGTTATATTATTACCCTGCATGTAATAATTCTATTTAAAACACACACACACACACAGAGAGAGAGAGAGAGAGAGAGAGAGAGAGAGAGAGAGAGAGAGAGAGAGAGAGAGAGATCACAAATATATATATGCATTCTAAGTGGAATTATAAAATTATGTTTTCCTTTGGCTTTTTCTAGCATCTTTGGTGATATTTATCTTTTCTTCTTCCCTCTCCTTCTGTATTATACTCTCTTCCCTTACTCCAGGTCAGTTCCCAACCCCACCCCCAGCTTTCCTTCCTTCTTCCTTCAAAGCACCCATGTCCTATTCTCAAGAGCTCCTCCCCTAGCATCTTCATGGTTTCTTTGTATTTCCTTGTGTCCAGCCATTATTCCTGATTATGTATTTAGTTCTACAGATCTGAAACTAGGCTCAAATAAGAAAGAACCTATAGCATTTGTCTTTCTCTGTCTGGATAACATTACTCAGTATACTAATTTCAAATTCTACCCATTTACCTTCCGATTTCATTTTTCTTTGCAGGTGAATAAAATGTCGTTGTGTAAATGTACCACATTTTCATTATCCATGTATTAACTGAAGGACACCTGCATTGTTGCCAACCCTGGGTATTGTAAATAGAATGCAATGAACATGGCTGAGCAAGTACCTGTGTAGGATGTTGTGAAGTCCTTTAAGCACAAGTATATAGCTGGGCCATATGGTAGTTCTACTTAGTTTTTGAGAATTCTTCACACTGATTTCCATAGTGACTGTACCATAGTAAAGGAGGGTTCCCATTTCCTTGCATCCACACCAACACTGTTCTGAGTTGATTCTTTTGATCTTAGCCATTCTGACTGGGGTAAGATGTATTTTCAAAGTGTTTTAATTTACATTTCTCTAATTGCTAAGAACTCTTTAAGATATTTCTTTTTTTTTCTTGGCACAGAATTTATTATTTGCATTATTCATTTAAGATATTTCTTAACCATTTTTATTTCTTCCACTGAGAATTTCTGTTCATAGCACTTATTCAGATCCATAGCTCACTCTTTGGATTGGTTGTTTGTTTTTTTGGCTCTTTGTTTTCCAATTCTTTGTAAATTATGGATGGTTACCCTCTGACCCTCTACCGGATAGCTGGAAAAGAACCTCTCCCACTTTGTGAACATATTCACTCAACTGAATGTTTTATTTTCTGAGGTCTCATTTATCAATTGTTCACTTTAATCCCTGAATTAATATAGCCCTATTCAGAAAGTCTTTTCCTGTGTCTCTGTCTTCTAAGGTGCTGCCTAGGTTTTCTTCCAACAGTTTCTATGGTTCAGATTTCACATTGGAGTATTTGATACACCCAGTGGTGATTTTTGTTTAGGGTGATAATTTTGTTCCTTTACATGTGAACACACAATTTTTCAGGCACCATTTGTTAAAGATGTCATTCCTCCAGTGTGTGTTTTTGAGTTCTTTATCAAATGTCAGATAACTACAATTATGTGCACTTACGTTTGGGTCTTCAGTTTTGTTCAATTTATCCACCAGTCCATTTTGTGGAGTAGCATGCAGTTTTATTATTATAGCTCTGAATTATAGCTTGAAGTCAAGTATAATAATCTCTTCTGCAGTATTCATTTTTCTCCTCAGTATTTATTGGGCTAATTAGTGTCTTTTGTATTCCATGTGAATTTCAGAATGGTATTTTGTATTTCTGTGAATAATGTTATGAGAATTTTGGTTAGAAATACACTGGAGTTGTACATAGCTTTGGATAAATTTCCCATGATTATTTCTACACGCCTGTAAGTGTGGGAGGTCCTTCCATATTTTAATGTTTTACTCAATTCCTTTCTTCAGAGACTTAAAGTTTTCATTGTAGAAATCTCTCACCACCTGGACTAGGTTTTTCCCTAGATGATTTGTTTTATTTTAATGCTTTGAATTTGTTGTGACTAGTAGTGCTTCCATGATCTTTCTTAGCATGTATGTTATTGTTATATAGGAAAGGATGCCCGGTTTTATAAATTAATTTGCAAGCCACTTTGCTAAAAGTGTTGATTATTTTTATAAGTCTCCTGGTGTAATAATGTGGTGTCTCTTGTTTATATCATCTTCTATTATGTGTAATTGTATAATTAAGCTTCTTTTGCATTTGTATTCTTTTAATTTTCTTTTCTTGTCTTATTGCTCTAGCTTGTGCTTCAACCACTATAAAAAGTATTGGGGATAATGAATAGCCCTGTCCCATTTCAATTTTAGTATGATTGCTCTCCATTGAGGAAGATGTTGGCTGTACAATTATAATGTGTAGTCTTTATTTTGTTGAATAATATTTTCTCTAGTTCATTCTATTAAGGATTTTTATCATGAGTACAGTTGTATTTCTCAAAGGGGTTATCTAAATCTGTTGAGATTATCATATGACATGATACATGGTATGTACCATAAGTACATATACATGATTTACTACATTTGTTATCTTATGTATGTTGCAACAGTCCTGGCTTGGGCAAGCTAAAACCAACTATATGGTGGTGGATATCTTTTTGATATATGCCTATAATAGGTTTGCTAGTATTTCATTGATAATTTTTACATCAATGTCCACAAGAGATATTGGCCTAGAGTTCGTTCTTTTTGTTATGTCTTTACCCATCTTTAGTATTAAAGTGGTACCAGCTTTGTGAGAACTTGGAGAATGTCCGTTTTGAGAAGGATTAGTTGAAGTTTCTTTTTGCTGTGAGTCCATCTGGGCCTGGAATTTTTTAAAATAAGGCTTTCCCCAGTCTCCAATTTCAATCTCTTTATTTATTATGGGTCTATTTAAGTTGTTGGCTCTTCTTGGTATAATTTTGGTGGTCTAGCTTTATTTCAAATTTCATCCATTTCTTTAAGCTTTTTCAACTTAGGAAATTATAGAGGTGTTCCCTAATGATTTTATACATTTCTTTGGTATGCCTTTTGCAATATTTTCTAATTTTATTACTTTAGGTCTCCTCATTTTGGTTCTAAGCACTTAGCAAATAACCAAATCAGAGCTCATTTTGATGTTGTCGACATAAACAATGTCCTGAAATTTTTCTGCTTTAACTTTCTCTTAATCTTCACCCTCCCAGGATCAAGAATGAAAGACCAGTATGTTCACAGAGATGTCTCCTACTTGTATCCCTGTCACCTCTCCAGAGTAGTGAGATTCCTGGTAGTTTTTGTTACTTAGCTTTAGACCCATTACTTCCCACCATGTGCTCAGCCTTTCTGCCCCATGTTCCATGCACCTTAGGAACAGGTAAATGAAATATGGTCAAACTTGAAAATTCATTTTTGTATGCTGCTTCATTTCTAAGGACCTTGTCCTTTCAGATACTGACTGTTTAGCAGTCTGGTCCTCAGTTTCTAGCTTATCAAGGCTGCAAGATATCAAAATATGTTTTCCAGCCTCTCTGTCCCTTAGCAGCTACTTCTGTTCTTCCTCTCCCCACTCTATGCTTACCTCATCAACAGGCTCACCTTAGCACAGACCCTGAGATAAATACCAGAGTAAAAGTAATTTATTTGGGGGAATCCAGGGGACAGTGGTATGATATGGGGGTCAGTACAGAGAAAAGAAAGTAGGCCAGTCACTGTAGTTGCACCTGTAGCTGAATCATTCATATAGAGGTAAGCTGATGCAAATGCATACCTCAGATTTATCAAGTTCAGTAGCTGTTGGATTTACTGTATTTTCTTGCCAATTCTCAGGCCTATCCTGGGAATAAAGCTTTGCTGGTGATCCTTTCTGTCTTTGCCCTGGGTAGAATCTGCTATCATTAACAGCAACTGGCTAAGGTCCCATATCCCTACATTAGACACTTGGATACAATGACTGGCTACTTAAATCTTCACCAAACAAAACATAGACCTAGAAGTTGAAGTAGAGCAAGCCTACATGAAAGTTCACATCCCACAGTGAGCCTGCTTTCTTTCCAGAACTTTAGCCCCAAATCCTGACTATTTTCATACTTCACTATACCCAATACTGTACATACTTGTATAGCTATGGCTGATAAGCTATGATCTTAGCTATGATCTGAAATTTAGAACATTATTCTCTGGATACTAAAAGTATTTTTGCTGAATGATTTATGTATCTGGACACTAAAATATCATTTTATTGATTTGAAATTTAGATCACTATTATTCAATTAGTTTCAGTTAAATTTAGCAATTTTTGATAGGTATGGATTCTCTAAAAACTCACATGCTGTTTAGTGTATGCTCTTTTTAGTGAAAAGGAACTCCCACTGTTTCATTTTTAAATTTGTTTCATTTTCATTTTTATTTTAATTTTAGAGAGGGGTTAGTCTATAGCTCTGGCTGGCCTGGAACTCACTATGCAGCTCAGGGCTAGCTTGGAACTCCTTCTGCTTCAGTTTCTCGAACATTGGAAGTCCAGGTATGAGATGCTACACTGGTTGTAGTTTTTTCAAATTGCTTATTAATGAGAAATTGAAGGAAAACTGAAGCTCTTGCCCAGCAGATACTCACAGTGGAAGTTACTTTGAAGACAACATGAAAGGTGCCAAGAGGATGGTCTTGCCTGGTCTGCACTGTTTACTTACATCTGCAGACTTTCAATGATATTGGCTTTGATTCTAGCCCAAGGCAGAGCTATATTGTTGTAAGTCCTTATGTGGAGCTTGCTCTAAGCTCAGTTTACCTTTTAGGCACTGACATTGATGTCAGCTTTCACACATGTGCTGAAGCATCTGAGTGGCAGGTGTCAATATTCATTTTTATCAAGAGTCTCACAAATGCTACACTTAGCTTTCTTGCTGCTTCCATCTGGGTTGCCTTTACTAGGCAGGTGGGAACTCAGAATGTGTGCAGCAGTAGCATGAACTGAGGATATACCACACATTTTGGAGACTGCCAGAGCCAATCTGCAGTGAGGAGGCATTCTTCTGTTGAGCTCAGAGAATGGAGATGAAGGAAAGTGTAACTTGATCCAAGTACCAACAAGTATTGCTGACTGCACATGCTATCAATAACTCAAATCAGCTCATGTATAATCTTTCCTTTGTACAACACATTCGTGCAGATGTGATTTAACTTTTAAGATCATAAAAAGTTCCACTTCCCTCCCTGCAGTACTACTGTACTGAATTCTGTTGGAAAGAACAACCCCAAAGAAGGGAAAAAGCCAGAATCAGTGATCCCAACAGCACCACCAGCATAAGACATCAACAGCAGCAATAAGGTAGAAGTAACAACTGCTCAAGAGAACCCTGGCATGTGCAGGAGTTCTCTGAGACAAGTTGGTCTAGCAGCCCCGAGGACAGGATACACTTCTAGAGGAGTTTAATTAAGCAGAGTGGTTAATAAGCAGCTTTGAAGTGAAGTGGGTTATTTAGAGATGAGTGTTTCCAGTGAGCAGAGAAGACAGAACCTGTCCTGTAATGATTTCTCTGCCTTTGAAACCTCATGTAGGACAGTGTGTCTCAAATCTGCAGACTTGCATATCAGTTGTACAACACCTAAGGGCACAAGTGTGACTGGTACATCTATTGGGATGCCATTCAATCTAATTATACTTATAGTAGAAGTCAAGCTCACCAAATGTTTTCTGACAATGGTTGTGCTAAATGAGTCAAATCCTAATATTGGCTCTTGCTGCTATGTTAAGTTGAAAGAAAAATAAACCCATGTAGGATATTTATAAAACCTCACATACATCCCCATGGTAACTTTGTATTGATGTTGGCTGCATCATCATGTTGTTCTTGTGTCATCTATGCCCAGCAGCAATAGTGCCAATCCTTACATCCTGAAGGGTCACAGTAGTTATATTTCTGTAGCCCACATAGACAGAATCCAATACATTGTCTCCTGTAGAAGAAAATAGGGCCAAAGTTTGTTGTCACTGCTCATGTAGATGAGATAACTAGCAAAACCCTCCACCACCTAACTCTCTGTTCAGTAAAAAGGAGGGTATTAGGTAGTTCTGACTTATCATCATTATTGGCACATGATGATAAATGCCAACCCCTGCAGTTTGACCTCTGCAAGACTCTGGATGGGAAAGCCCATGGTCATATCCAAACTGGATACTGGAGTTTTGAAACTGTGCTCTGTGCTTCATATGTGTGTTTGATACATCATGATACTTCTCACAGAGAGTGCTCCTTCAAGGAGGAATGTGTGCTCCCCACACCCTATTGCAGAGTATGTATGTTTATGATTTTTAGATTAGCTAAAATAATCATGATTTTGACAATTTTTGCATCTTTTTTCCTCACTTCTTGCCCAACTGTAGATTTTGTGTTAGAAGTTTTAAAATAAGAGTTCTCTGTAGATTACCCATTTAAGGTGCATCAAGAATGTTGCAAAAACCACACAGTGCTTGGAAGTTCTACCTTGGATCTTTTTATGACATCAGATCTTTGTCTGCTCAGAAAGGATTGTGTGGTGGGAACACAGAGAAGCAGCCATCCCTTCACTAAAGGCTTTGATAGGCACATAACTGTGATCCCTGGAAGTCAAGCAAACCTCATGATCCATGAGGTCACTGAACCTAAAGCCACTTTCAGATCAAAGGAAGAGCAGCTGCATAGCAGGGTGAAGTTGATTAGGAGGAACAAGAAATATGAGCGATTGGGATTATCACAGTCTACTCCAGAGCCCTTGATGAAAATGCTTAATGAAAGGGTATGACATATATTAGTGAATCTTAGGAGCTTCTAAGAAGATAACATTTCAGGGCCAGATCATCCAATGAGCAGGGACAGGGAACGCAGCAGCTTCAGACCAGGTAGCACAGTGGGCAGAGATAAGGAAAGCAGCAGCCTTAAGGGCTTGAAAGGCAGGGAAGTGAGGTAGGAGACAGCTTACCAAACCCTGGTGTCTAGAGTTTCAAAGTACCAGTAGACAGACAAGAACCTTCAGAGACATGGCTTGCAGACTTCAGTCTGCATTTATGTTAAATAAAACTCTGTATAGCCATGTAGCAGAAAACCTGAAGTAAGGATAAAGAGCAGAGGAGTTAAGGGAAGAGAGTACCTCAGTTATCACACAAGACCAAGAAGCATTAGCATTTGTAAAATTACTAGTAGAAACAACAGGAAATTGTGCAGGAGTCAGTAGACTCTAGAAAGAGGATATCATAGGAGCTAAATTAACCCTGGAAGGAAATCCTCTATCTCTGTGGGAAAAAGTTCAAAACTAATATTCCAAGGGACCAATAATGGCCACTAAATGCAGCTTGAACATATCAAAGTTACATCTCAATAGTATACAGTTGGCAGGTGAAATAGCTTAGAGGTAGGATATGTGCTTAGCAAGTGCAAAGCTCTAGGTTCAATTCCTAAAGGGAAAGAGGTGTTGGGGAGATGTCTCTGTCAGTCAAGCGCTGCTGCTTAAGCATCTCTAGCACATATGCATTTTTTTATAGAAAAACTGTGTATGATCATGGTTATAGACACGTATAATCCTAGCTTGAGGGAAACAGGACAGGTCCCTGGACTTCATTGGACAACAAGTCTACCCAGTTGATGAACTTGGTTCAGAGAGAGAGCCTGTATCATAGGATAATGGAGAGAACAATGAGAAGGATACCAGTTACCTTCTGTCCTCTGTAGACATGTGCACCTGAGTGTAGAAGTATGTGTGTGCACAGGCACACATACAAACACACACACACACACACACACAGGTGCACACACACACTTTTAAAAACATAAATAATTTATAAAGTTGACATTATAATAAATTTGTATATAATATTATTTACTATATAATTATTATTACATTATATATTTGCATATAATAAATTATAAAGTTTCTTCTAAAAATGAATGTAAATTCAACTCTATAGATTTACCAAGGATCTTTGTGATTTAGAGATAGAAAAGCTGATATATGGAAACACAGAATTAAGACAAGACATCTGAAGAGGCAGGAACAACAAGCCCTTCTACCATGCTTCAGGTACTGTCTTAGAGCTGAGATGGATAAACTTTATGAGCTCAGTGACTGGGTTTGACATACTAAGAGCAAAATGTCAGGGATACAGGGATACAGGGATACATGGCAGAGTGTTAGGGATACATTGAGGCCCATGTCTGTTTCCAGACAGGGAACCTTGGACTTGCCAATGTCTATTGCTGTGACATCTGGCTATGGATGGGTAACAGCAACATTGCAGTGTCATCTCCCAGCCACACAGAATTATCACCAGGTAGGCTAAAGATGTAACAAGGAAAAATAGACTATAAACCTTTAACACAGCAGGAAGAGGAATAGATCATGATGGTAGTCATGACAAAAGATGAGTTCATCTAACTGGAGACACAATGGCACACATTGAAAGAGAGAAGATTGAGAAATTTAACTATCCACAAAATCACTTCTGGATGAAAAATGTAAAACCTGAAAATCCTCACAGCCTTTAGTGAGATAAATCAGTGAATACATAAAGATGCCTGCATATCCATTTTTGCAAGTGTACACAATCTCCTTTTGTGCTAAAATGGGCAAAATATATGAATGTTGATCTCTAAATTAAAAGAGTCTTAGGCACTTGTAAGCTCATTAAAGGTACCACATTTACAGTGAATAAAGTAAGATTGAATAGTTGTATGATGCTAGTCTATAAAAGTAATAATTCTGATAGTGCTAAGCATGGAAATGAGGTAGAGACAGAAGAATACAAGGCTGACACTAGTGAGAGAGACCCCTTAATATCAGGTCATAGCAGGTGATAACACCCAATGTAGGGCAGGTCATGGGTGCTTTGGAATGTAATTCACAGATAGTAGCAAGTTTGAAAATGTATGTAGTCAGCGCTTCTATTCCTAGTCTAATTTTCACTTAGTAAGATGCACATGTCAGGTACTTATTTCAGCATTATTTAAAGGTGAAAATTAGAAATAAATAGAACAAAACTCCCCACTTCCAAGCTTGATTGTGTAAGGAAATGAATTAATTAAAATAAAATGCATAAATGTACAGAATGATAGGTGACTAGGTGGTGGGTGATGGCTCAGTTAGTTAAGGGCTTGCTTTGAGAGATAAGGAAGTGTCCACACAATCTATGTCAAAAAAAACCCAAACAAACAGTCTGTTCCTGAGTGCTAACATGAGGCAGAGACAGGCAGGATCTTGGAGAGATAACCTGCAGTCTAGTGTTCTTCATGAATTATAATGAGAGGCCTTGTCTAAAACACATAAAACAAAATAAGGAAAATGTAAAAAGATGGACAAAAATCTGAAGAATAATTTTGGAGGCTGTCTTCTGACCTCTACATGTATGCATAAGTGTACCTGTACATTCAAAGTACATATACACATAAAAGTAGAATGGAGTCTGACTGTCACATGCATGCATGTATATGTACTAATACATGCAAAAACATACATATACATATAAAAGTAAAAAATAAGGGTCTGGATCTCTGCATGCATGTGTTCACATATGTACTAGGATACTCATGAGCATACATATACACATAAAACAAGTAGGGTCTGAGCTCCACATGCACACACACATATATGCACTAGCACATGCACAAACATACATATACATACCAAAGCAAATAAATAGACTCTAAACTTCCACATGTATGTGTGCATACGTGTTCTAAAACTTGTATGGACATACATATATACAAACTGAATAAATATGGTCTGAGCTCCACACACTCTCCTTTTCTTATTTATTATATATAGTTTTGATTTTGTAATGTAGTGATTTGACTATTTCACAAATTTCATCATTTGTTATTGTTTAATAAGCTGATTCAAGGCAACAGCTTTTATATAAATAAGAATATTTTGAGTAACAATTTTGTAGACTCTTTCTTCCTTTCTTTGTTTCTTTCTTTCTCCTTTCTTAGTAGTTATTTGGTTGTTTTAGTTTTCACATGTCTTAGGGATGAAAAATAAATTTGGCATCCTTTGTAAATACTACTCTGTGTGCACCAGTCATTGCAAGTTGTTTTCTGCATTTGAAAGTTGTGTAAATGTTTCCTTCTGCACAATGTAAGTGTCTATGACTTGTCTGAATATAAAACTCCTGTTTATACTGCATGTATGCTTCTGCTTAATAATAATACTTACAGATGGTATTTAAATATATTCTTATTTATTCTGAGAGATTGTTGATAATTTTGCTAACTTTGAAACTCACTTTTCATTGCTGTTTATCATTATGATCTACAATATAACATCTTATTAGCATCACCAGGGAAATAAATCGAGAATCAGAATATACAAGAGAATGTTGAATACTATTCATTTCTAAGGTGTGTTTGTTTATTTTTAGACAATTGTTGATCTTTGAAATAAGAAACACAATTATTCAAATTTTATAAAATCATTAAAATAACAAACAGACTAAGAACTCATATAATGATCACATAAAGAATTATATATGTACATTTTAGGCTAAACAAAATTCCTACTATAAACGTGCAAGTGGCCATAATTAACTTCCTCAGACAAGCAGTATAACAGAGCATGGATATAAATAGTTAAATTTCTGAGTTTCAAAGAAGAATGTGAGATTCTGAGAGGACTAGAGCCAGTCTCGCTGTTCAGTGCTCACCTCCTGACACTTTGGTGTCTTCAATATGTGCTAAGAAAGCCACTGCTAGTCCATCACACAGTGGGGGGAGATGCCATGTGGAGAAAGATGATTGAAGTGCTGGACGTGCAAGATCCACTTGAAAAATGCTAACACTTAATCCATTAAATAATTTTAAATAGCTAAGACAGATATTTACTTGTCTATAAAAGGTTCTTACAAATCACTAAAAAGAAATATATATGTATCACAGAAACCCAAGCAAATGAATAGCAAATAACAAATGAAATGAAAGTCAAATATGAGGAGCATATGAATATTATAAAATGAATATGTGATACTAAAAAAACGAATATTAAAATATAGCAATGACAAGCAAGTTAAAATTATGATTGGTAGAATGTGGTGGTACATGCCTACCCACAATTTTAGTACTTAAGCAAAAGAAGCAAAATGTTATGCACTTAAAGCCAGATTTGGACTCGTAGTAAGACTCTGCTTCAACAAAGAAAAAATAACTAAAACAAATAAAATCACAATTGAATCCTATTGGAATATGTACTCATTTAGAAATGTTGTCTTCTTTTGCAGTAGGGCTGCAAGTTTGAGGGCAGCCAGGGCCACACAGGAATGTTTGTCTTAACATACAAACATCTTACATGGATCCACACCCAAATAGCTCAGGAAAAAAGGGAGCCTCCCAGGAGTGTGGACTAGCCTGTGAGCAGGGTAAGGCCAGCACCTCTGCTCAGAGGAACCCATCTGGAACCCTCAGGACACAGGGACAGAAGAGTGGTCTTCCGGTTTCCTTCTGCAGCCATAGATCTGATCCTGTGACACAGTTCTCCAAACCCAAATTCCTCTCAGAGAGAGCTAGTCTCCAAGGAGTACTGGCACAGAGGCTTGCAGGAGGGACAAGGCACAGTCAGAGGGAGCAAGACCAGCTAACACCAGAGATAACCAGATGGTAAAAGGCAAGGGCAAAAACATAAAGAACAGAAACCAAGGCAAGTTGGCATCATCAGAACCTAGTTCTCCCACCACAGTGAGCACTGGATAACCCAACACACCAGAAAAGCAAGACTCAGATTTAAAATCATTTCTCATGATGATGATAGAAGATTTTAAGAAGGAAATAAATAACTCCCTTAAAGAAATACAGGAGAACACAGGTAAACAACTAGAAGTCCTTAAAGAGAAACACAAAAATGCCTTAAAGAATTACAGGAAAACACAATCAAACAGATGAAGGAAATGAAGAAAACCATCCAGGATCAAAAATGGAAATAGAAACAATAAAGAAATCACAAAGGAGACAGTCTTGGAGTTAGAAAACCTAGGAAGGAGATCAGGAGTCATAGATGCAAGAATCACCAACAGAATACAAGAGATAGAAGAGAGAGTCTCAGGTGCAGAAGATACAGTAGAGAACACTGACACAACAGTCAAAGAAAATGCAAAATGCAAAAAGCTCCTAACCCAATACATCCAGGGAATCCAGGACACAATGAGAAGACTAAACCTAAGGTTAATAGATATAGAAGAGAATGAAGATTCTCAACTTAAAGGGCCAGTAAATATCTTCAACAAAATTATAGAAGAAAACTTCCATAACCTAAAGAAAGAGATGAACATAAACATTCAAGAAAACTACAGAACTCCAAAAAAATTGGACCAGAAAAGAAATTCCTCCCATCACATTATAGCCAAAACACAAAATACACAACACAAGGAAAGAATATTAAAAGCAATAAGGGTTGATGTAAGCATCAACAACAGAATACAAGAAATAAAAGAGAGAATCTCAGGAGCAGAAGATACCATAGATAACATCGACACAACAGTAAAAGAAAATGCAAAATGCAAAAAGCTTCTGACCCAAAACATCCATGAAATCCAGGACACAATGAGAAGACAGAACCTAAGGATAATAGGTATAGAAGAGAATGAAGATTCCCAACTTAAAGGTCCAGCAAATATCTTCAACAAAAT
>JAPYYD010002911.1:0-14766 GCA_028551405.1 Uromys caudimaculatus
CCTTGGCATTTCCTTATACTGGGGCCTCTAACACTCTCAGGCCCAAAGGTCTCTCCTTCCCCTGATGGCCAACAAGGCCCTCCTCTGCCGCATATGTGGTCTGAACCATGGGTCCCTCCATGTGTATTCTTTGGTTGGTGATCCAGTCTCCAGGAGCACCGGGGGGGGGGGGGGGTGTCTGGCAAGTTTAGTCAGGGTTTCTATCCTTGCATGAAACATCATGACCAAGAAGCAAGTTGGGGAGGAAAAGGTTTATTCAGCTTACACTTCCATGTTGCTGTTCATCACCAAAGGAAGTCAGGACTGGAACTCAAGCAGGTCAGGAAGCAAGAGCTGATGCAGAGGCCATGGAGGAATGTTTCTTACTGGCTTGCTTCCTCTGGCTTGCTCAGCTTGCTTTCTTATAGAACCCAGGACTACCAGCCCAGGGATGGCACCACTCACCCTTGATCACTAACTGAGAAAATGCCTTACAGCTGGATCTCATGGAGGCATTTCCTCAAGGGAGGCTCCTTTCTCTGTTATAACTCCAGCGTGTGTCAAGCTGACACACAAAACCAGCCAGTACAGTGTCTTTCTCAGGGAGACTGGCAGAAAGATTGTAAGAGCCAGAAACCCAAGACATCTGAACTTTCATTTAAAAAAAAAAAACCAAGGCCGGGCAGTGGCGGCGCACGCCTTTAATCCCAGCACTCGGGAGGCAGAGGCAGATGGATTTCTGAGTTCGAGGCCAGCCTGGTCTACAGAGTGAGTTCCAGGACAGCCAGGGCTACACAGAGAAACCCTGTCTCGAAAACCAAACCAAACCAAACCAAACCAAAACAAAACAAAACAAAACAAAAAACAAAAAAAACCCCAAAACCTATTAATAACCCACTCAATTACTGCTGCCCATATACATATGGGTATGTGGCCATGAGCAACTTTACTCATAGCCATATTCCCAAAGGAAAGTGACTTTTCCCTCAGCATTTATCAACTGCAATATCTCTTCAGTAGAGCTAGGACATGTCTACAGACATTCTACCCTGAATATGCCTGACCTCGTCTACCATAATTATTAAGAGGATAATACCTAAATATTTTGTTCATGTTTACCAAGGATTAATATCTAGAATATAGTTGGAACTACTTTATCAGTGAAATGCCCAAGAAGTTTAATTTTAAAATGGGGAAAGGACAGAAATACAGTATTGCATGAAGGAAAAATGAAAGGACTGGAGAGCTCCTCACCATTCGTAATCAGAAGTGAAAGTTAGTCAAACAAAACCAAAGTCTGGAGAGGGCATGAGGTTCCTGTGCTCACAGACAAGTGTTAGGACTCCAGGATGTTAAACACACAGGCTTGGCCCCAGTGGGGGAGATGAATACCTGTTTTCCACACAGACATCTGGGCATGTATGTAGTTTAGAATCTGGTGATCTTTGCTGTCTTCAGGGCCAGGCCTCACTCAGATCCCCAGTTTCTACCAGACTCTTCTCTAGATCTTTAGCACTGCTTCTCTGGCAATAGAGCCCGTTCTTATGAGAGATGTCACTTGTACTTTACAATAGCTTAGGTAACTTCTATGTCATCTTAGGGCTAGGCCAACCCTGACTCCCACAGGCTATTACATTTACCTCAGTCATTCTCCCTAGATGTTTATCTCAAACTTTATTTCTGATTCAACAGAACCCATCTTTATGGAAGAGGCCATTTGTACTTTGTAAAGAGTTTTGATATAAACATGTCTTAAGCTTTGAATTAATTATCACCAGGAGACATTTTTCCCCCTCAAAATTGTGCCATGTTTAATTAAATATGGTAAAATAAATTGCCCAGTGTCAGAAGTTTTCACCAATACTGGCCACTGACTCATGCTGAACCAGATTTTCTTCTTGCTTCATGCAGATCATTACTCTGGTGTTTGCAGAGACCCTCACAAAAGACTATTAAAGTGTGGTAAAATGGAGTCCTCTTGTCATAGTTAGGGTTACTATTACTGTGATGAAATACTATGACCAAAAGCAAGTTAGGGAGAAATAGGTTTACTTGGCTTACTGTAGGCTTAACTTTTTGAGAGCCTACTTTATTTAAGGTTTTTAAATGCTTCAACTTTCTTTCTAGTTCACTAACCAAAGGTAGGGGAGAAAAGTGGTTAGTAGGACAAGGGGTTATGGACATATTTAGAAGTAGTTCTTTGTGGCGATTCCAATCTTCCTTGTTAGGATCCCAGAGGTCCAGTTCCATAGCAAACACCAAAGACAATCAATAGCAGTGGCTCAATCTGGAAGGCTCAGCGAGTCAGCATGAGTCAGGGAAAGTGGCAAGAATCAGCCGGAATACCACAGGAGTTCTTTGGCAAGTTTCTTTCTATGAAGTCAAGACAGGCGAAGGTCAGTGATGACCAGCTAAGTGCTGCGATACGAAAGTCTCCTCCCACTGTGCGGTTCCACTTATATCCTTTCCACACTTCATGTGTCCTCTCACAAGACGCTTCCACAAAAACATCACACGACACAACTGTGTTTCCAGAGGAATCAGAAATATCCACTTCAGCTTACACCTCACATAGTAGTCCATCATTGAAGGGCATCAGGGCAGGATCTGAAGCAGGGCAGGAAGCTGGAGGCAGTAGTTGATGCATAGGACCTAGAGGGGTGCTGCTCATGGGCTTGCTTCTCATGGCTTGTTTAGTCTGATTTTTTTTTATAGAACCCATGAACACTGGCCCACTGAGGGCAGGACCTACAATGGACTGAACCTTCCCCAATCAACCACTAAGAAAAGGCCCTACATTCTAACATTCTCTCCTTTCACATGACTTTAGCTTGATGTCAAGTTAACATAAAAATTATCCAGCACGCCTCTTTTAAATAGTGGGAGCTTAAATTTGTGCAGTCACCTGTTAAAGTGACATAGCATTAAGCAGAGAGAATAATCATGCCTGTGGTAGAGCACTGCTATGTCTCCGTTGGATAAAAGTCCCCGAGCTACATTCTTACCAGTGTGTGACAAAGCTGTTATGAAGATGTGCATTTCTGTTAGAGGCAGATTAGAAACATACTATTTACTTACTGTCCTAGTTTGGTTTCTGTTGCTGTGATAAACACCATGACCTGAAGCGACTTGGGAGAGAAAGGGTTTGATGCATCTTACAGGAGCTGGAAAGGGAAACTGAAGCAGAGACCCTGGAGAATTTCTGCTTCCTGTTTTCTTCTTAGGCTCACAATTGGTTACATTTCTTATACAGCCTGGGAACACTTGCCCAGGGATGACACTGCTTTCTGTGGGCTGGCCCTCCTGCATCAATTATCAATCAAGACATGCTTCTTTTGGATATAGTTTTACTATTTAATATATTTTTTATGCTAATTTATCTTTCATCATTTAAAAATAATTTTCTCCTTTTCTAGTATATTAACACTCACGGTTCAGTAATTAGAGTGCATCATCAAATAGGCAGAATAAACAAGAACTGAAGATATGCACACACAGAAAGTGTATTGTAGTTTACTTGACGTGTTAGTGGACAAGCTCTCACCTTGATTTACAAATGGGTCGTCTGCAATGTTTGTACTGTCAGCTCAGCTTCCCCACTGCACAGCTGTTTCAACATGCTTGTTTTCCTTCATAATCTCATTTTATTCTGTGTGTTTAAAAATGTATTCTGTGAAGTAAAGGGGGGGGAGAAAAAGAAAATGCTCCACAGACATGCCCAGTCCGATGGCGGCCAATGCTCAACTGAGGCTCCCTCCTCCCAGCTGTGTGAAATTAATAACCAGCCTCTGCCATCAGACTTACTGTGGGGGACTGCATAGAGAACGGAAGAGCAGACTCAGATCATTAGAAGGAGGAGGGGAAGAAACAGGAGCTTTATCAGACTCCCAAATTGTGACACACACGACCACTGTGTTTCATAGGTAATTCTGTATGTGTCTACAAGCACATAGTTGGTTGGTGGGGATAAGTCAAGAAAGCAGTAGAAGTTGCTGAAGCTATAACAAGAAATATAAAACCGAACAGAGCTTGGGAGGAGTGCTGACTTTTATGATAGTCCTACAAAAATTTGAATCTTCTTAGAAACAAGTAAGTAAAACAGAGAGGAAAAAGGCAGTTTGAGAGAACAATGAGAGGAAGAATCATTAGGAAGGTAAAAGTGAGTGCTATTTGAAATTCTATTTCCGCAAGGCTGCCAAGCCTTTATACGCAGTCCTTCTGTTTCCGTCCTCTAGGTGGCAGTGGAGAGGAACTCAACAGCAGTTTTCCACTGCTACGTGTGTGGGCTGCATCTTTAACAAGGACTGTGCTTTCAGTATTGAAACCTAATGCGTTTTAGTTTCACTGGATCCAGGTTGATTTCTCATCAGACAGCTGGAAGGCGTATGGCTCAGTTCTTTAATTTTTCCGCTAGCTATGATGTGTCACACTTTTTTATGACAAAGCTTTCTAAAATATAATTTTGTATCTTTAAAAATTCCTTCCATGTAATAACTTAAAAATAAAACTAGGTTAAACATTAAAAAAACTAATCTCGACTGAAAGGAAAAAATATTCGGAATAATTTTGAGTGGCACATATTTGCATCCACAATGATTGACTGGGAATCTTGGCAACTACATACTGAAGCTTGAGATAAGAGCGCAGACAGTACATTTTTACAGATTCTGTTATTTTTAGTTTTAGCCTCCAAAGTGGCTGGTTTCACTATGGAACCTCCATAAGCTTTTATCGAACGTTGCTGTAGTTCAGCATTCCATTGTCTTTCTGGTCCCTGTCTCCACTTCTTGCTTGCCCCGTGGCCCCCAGTAATTTCCTTTCTGCTTTCCTTGTGCGCATTCTATTACCTCTCTCACCTGCTTCCTACTTCCTGTCTCACAGTCTCCTTTTGTTAGCGTTTAAATGTGCATTGTGTCACACAGGTCCACATGTCTCAATACTTGGTTCCTCGCTGGTGGAACTATGGGGAGGTTGCTGAAACTTTAGGAAGTGTAGCCTTGCTGAAGATATTGAGACTCCGGAAGCAGGTCCTGAGCTTCCTAAACTAGCCTGCTTCCTATTCCACCACTGTTTCCTAGTCTGCTGAGATTCGAGAAGTTTCTGCCTGCACACTCCAGACACCAAGACTTCTGGGGAAGTTTCCCTGACATGTTTTTGACATGCTTTTTTCTTAAATCTTCTGGGGGCTTATTATTGGCAAAGATACAGAAACACTTAAGGAGAAGTGATGGAAAAATATACCACACATGAACAGAACTCAAAAGTAAGCTGGGACAACCGCATTGATTGGAAACAGTGTTTAAGTTAGAAAGGGTAATTTGAAACCAACAAGGTCTATTTAGTAACAAGTTGATTAAATAAATATTCAATATAAATAAATGTATAAAGTATTTATACACATCTTATTGGAACACTCAATTACATTAAGCAAATATTTCTATATTCAAGATAAGGCAGAGATTCTATTTAACACTCCATTATTATCAATGGACAGTTCACAAGAAAAATCAACAAAGAACTTGGAATAATGTCACAAAACTAGCAAACGCTTGCAGAATAGCTCTGACGGTTAGAGAATACAGTGTCTTTTCATCGGCTCATGTTTGTCTACAAAACAAAGCTCAACAGATTAAAAGCTAATCAGAGCCATACTATATATTTTCTCAGAAATTAAACTGGAACTCACTAGCAAAAGACATATAAAAGCATGAAAATTAACATTCTCCTGTACAGTTAATGTGCTGAATAAAAATCAAAAAGGATTAAATATGGATTTCTTGAAATAAGTAAAAGTTAAACCATAGTGTTCCGAAAGCTATGGGGTTCAGCAAAAGTTCCACTAGAAAGGTTTGTGGTAGTATTTCCGTTAAACGTGGTATTATTTCAAATGAACCACCTATCTTTGCAATCAAACTAGAAAATTCAGTGCCATAACAGCCAGAGGTGCACAGAGAAACCCTGTCTCAAAAAACCAAAATAACATTAAATAAATAAATACATACATAAATAAAGTCTTAATTTTTGAGAGGATAAAGAAGAATGTACTCAATTTTTTAGCTTTTTCGTTTCCTGCTATTTTAGAACCACTGCCAAAATCCAAATCTCATATTTTTGACTCTTATTTTCAGTGATATGGTTTTGTTGTGTGGCTTGAGCCGGTGCACTTCACGCTTATACCAGGAAATGTTGCCCACTAGTTACAGAATCAAATACAGGCACATCAGGGATAAACATCAGTGTGAATGGTGTTTCTGTGGCTATGCTCTGTATCCCATGCTTGCTCTGGCACAGCACAGAAGAGACTTAAAACATCCCTGGTGGCTGTCTTCTTGGTTTTTTATGTTTGGTGTTATTTGTTTTTAACTTTGGGACATGTATAGTGAGCACATTTCTTCCTTATACCCTTCTACTGTCTTTTTTCTTTCACTTGTTCTTCTTCCCAAAATCCTCTGTCCCTCTAGACAGTTTTCATCCTACAATCCCTGTAAAGTCTAGAAGTGACAGATGAGACAAAACATATGATATTTTTTCTAATATTTCCTAAATTCATTTAATATGTTTATCCCCAATTGTATCCATTTTTTTTCTGCAAACAAAGTAATTTTATTCTTAATGGATGATAAACACACTATGCATATGCCACCATTTCCACAATCATTTTCTATCCTTGGACACCTGAGTAGGTTCTAACACTGGCTGTCATGAAGAGTGAGGCAATACACATGGATGTGCACATATTCCTATGCTCTGTTGACTTAGTGTCTTTTGGGTAAACACACAGGAGTGGTACAGATAGGCCAAATGGTTCACATAATGCTAGTATGTTGAGAAACTTCCACACCAAACCAGTTTATTCTCTAGCCAATAGCGTGCAAAGTTTCCCTTCTCTTCACAGCCCCACAGCATTTATCATCTTTCTTTTTCTCTATGACTTTCTTGCTATTTGGGGGTTGATGAAATCTCAATTTAATTTCAATTTGCATTTCTATGTTGATGACTGAAGTTAAACTTGTTTTTGTTGTGCTTATTGGAAATTTGTTTTTCATTATTTGAGAGATATCTGTTCATTTCATGAGCCTATTTATTGGAGATTTTGTTTGATCTCTCTCTCTCTTACTCTCTTACTATCTTTCTCTGTATGTGAGTGTGTTATATATGGTTTATGTATCCATCCTGTGTGTATGGATATGTGTGACCCTTCATGTGTGCAAATGCTAGAGAACATTCGATGTCCTGATCTGTCACTGACTGACCGATTCCGTTGATACCGTGTCTCTCACTGAATCTGGCAGCCAGCAAACCACAGCGATACGGTCTCCACTCTTTTGTTTTGCCATGCACAAAGACTGGGGTTAGAGGCACACAAGGCCACATTTCATATTATTGACATTTTTTTTTGTTATTGCTGTGATTTGAATTCAGATCCCCATGCTTGCAAAGCAAACTCTCTTATCTTCTGTTTAATTGCTTATTGTTTAGTTTCCTATATTCTAGACATTAATCTTCTGTCAAATATAGCTTTCCGCATTTCTGTTGGTGGTCTCCTCACTTGACTGACTCCTTTGCAGGACAGAAGCTTCATTGCATAAGGTCCTATTTGCCAAATGTTGGCCTTAGTTGCTGAACATCTAGAATCTTTAAAAATTTTTATTTTTAAAAATTACGTGTGTGTGTGTGTGTGTGTGTGTGTGTGTGTTTGTGTGGGAGACTGAACACATTAATGCAGTGTCTATGGAAGCCAGAAGAGGTCATGGATCCCCTGTAACTAGAGGGTACAGTCAGTTGTGAGGCACCCAGTGTTGGTGCTGAGAAAAGAACTGGAGTCCTTTTAAAGAGCAATATCTACTTTCAATTAGCTGAACCATTTATCTCCCTAATTGGGGTCTTATTGAAAGAGGATGTTCTTGATTTTAGTGAAATGTGGTTCAAAATAGTGACTGTTGGTAATAAAATGTTCTTAAAATACATTTTTGTATGTGAGCATGTGAGTGTATGTGTATTTATACGTTTGTGCATGAGTGTCCTCATGTGTTGTGTAGCAAAATCCCCCCAATTAAAAATTCCCCTCTTGGAAGGAGTTCACTAAGATCCAAAAAATAAAAAAAATCATAAATATCAGGAAACCCCTAAAACCAACAAGATTCATAAGATGTCTACATTTCTAAGGCCGTATAAACAGTACGGACTTCCTAGGAGAGGAGGCTGTGTAATCTGTCAGCCTGACTGCAGGTTGGGCAGGTAGCTTCAAGATTAGTTTTTTGTGAATCATCACCCATATTGCGATGAGTGATGCATCTGCTCCTGCTTCTGTAAGTGACCCCTAATCCATACTCATGTTAGCAAACCCAGTTTAGTCATAGTTCCACCAAGTAGAATTTGGTAGAATCCTTTCTTCAGTTTGTCATAGTTGTCCAATATGGAGTGATAAATATTTGCTCATGTTTCCTTAAGAAAAGTTACAACCAGCGACCATCTAGAGGGCAGGTGTCAACCTCAAGTGCATTTCTGAGCTGTTGATCTTGATTTTTGAAGTCTATCACCAGTCTGGGATTGATGATGCTAGGCTGGCAGACTAGCCTGCCTCATTGGGTTCCATCTGGCTCCACTTCCTCAGTGCTGGTATTACAAGTACAGACCTGTATTTTTACCTGGGTTTTGGGATCAAACTCATATCCTTGTGCAGATGAGATATCTCTCCAATACCCCCAGTTAGAATATGTCCTAAACTTTAAGTGGCATTGCTAGTACTGAAAAATTCAATTAAGTAATATTTGGCATCATATTTAGTCACAGCTTGACATCAATATTTAGTCTTAAAATAATGAAAATTTATATGTATCAGGAGAAATAAAATGTCTAGTAGATTTCCCTTAAAATGTACTCATAAATATAATCTATTATTCAAATAACTGCTGTGATTATAAATGATAGTCCTCTTTTACTTCAACTTCTGCAATCATTAAAAGAGAACATTAATAATGAATCAGATACAAATAGCACAGCCATGCTTATAAAAATACCTGAATTGTAATTAAACTGATCTAAGTACCACAGTAACAAGAGTTCTGATATGAAATATGACTTTCTTTGGAGATACTCAGTTATATCTTCCCTTTCGTTTACATTTTTTTTATATGTGCAAGAAGACACTGTATGCATATGTGTGTTTGTTATATATATGTGGAGAGCAGAGGTTAAGATGCGATGCTCTTCTCAGTTGCTTCTCTACTTTATTGTTTCGAGACAGAGTCTCTTGCTGAAACTAGAGCTCATCATTGGGCCAAACTAGTTGATCAATGGGTTCCTGGGAGTTGCTGGTCTGACTCCTAGCATTGGGGTTTCCAGTACACACTGTGCTGAAATTTTACATGGGAGATAGCGATTTGAGCACAGGTCCTTGTGCTTGTCCAGAAAGCACATTGACCATTGAGCAATTTTCCTATCTTCCATTCTTTTTCAATGATAACAAACTTAGCAGTAAATAATGAAAAATACCAATATTTGAACAGAATTGATTTATTTATTCATTCATTAATTCACTTATAGAGGTCCAGATATTCATAGGCACCATAAAAAACAATCAAAGTAGCATTATAAATAAGACATATTCCATATTCTCAACCATGCTTTTGAGTAATTTTTGATATTTAGATTTTTTTTTGTGAGTTTGGGTTCTTTTTTTGAGGTAGTACACTGGGGATTCTTGGTGGCAATCAATAGAAACTGAATTCGACTAACTAAAGTGAGACTATAATAATACTTAAAATATGAACTGACATAATGCACAAGGATTCAAGAAAGAATAGAAACTCACTGCTATTCCAGGAACCCTGCTGGTGAGAACTTAGAGTCATTTCTTGGAGCATATCTTGGTTCTGTTTTCCTGTACACTTTGGTCTCTTCACTCAGGATCACAGGGCTCCACTTTGGATAAGCAAGCAGCAATAGCCTGATGTATAGTTTCACTTGGACCAGATAGGATGCAGAAGTGGTTTCCCAAGGGAAGAGTGATACACTATTAGAGGGAGAAATGCCATGCAAATAAGCACAATATTCAGCCATGTGTCCAGCTACAAAACAAGTCACACTTCTCTTCAACCCATACTATGAAGTGTTTAAGCGTTTTGTGCTTGTCTGTAAGCTACCCATTTTATAAAGTTGCTGAATGTGGAAGAGTTATCAAAAATGATTCCTTTCTGTTTCTTGGTTTGAAACAACAGTACATACAGCAGCAAAATAATATTGTGTTCCTGTCTAATGGTAGCTGAATATTGGATGCAGTTTTCTCTTATTTGCACTGTCTCTATGAGCTCTGAAATAATCTTGGGAATAAGATGAAACCCAAACTAAAGAGAATATGAAGTTTTACTTAAAAATTGCTTTATTGTGACAGATGATGTTTGCTGAAACTGAATCATTGCTTAAAATGTAAAGATGAATCCAACTGTCACAAGGCAGGCTCTTAGAAGTTTGGCAGGCCTGCTGCACCATATGCTCAGGAATAGTGCACACTGCCCTCCATGTTCTTCATGGAATCAGCATTGTAACCAATGCTTTGAGAGTTCTCAGAGACTCTTGTCTAACCTTCATTTGCCTCAAAACATTATTTGTGTAATTAAGCCCACATCTGTGCTTTTGTCATTAGCCTCAACAATTAATGTGAACTATTCAGTCTCAGTGTGATAGAAAAGACAAATGCACCAGATGCCAGTGAGCAGTACTTGGACATGAGGCAGATAGACAGAATCTGTTTATGTGTAAAATTTTAGATTACTATAAAACTGGACACGTCAAACTTTAAAATATCTTGATTAGAGCTCACATATCCTACTCTGAAAATACTGATTTGGGTGATCTGATGGCAGAGAGAGATGAAGGATGGATGGGCAGAAAGACAGCTGCTCTAAGAAGGCATGGGCCACAGCTCTGGTCAGCTTCTGTCCTCTGGCTTACATGTATTTGTTTTAGTACCTACTCCTCAGTGCAAACAAAATTGACCAAGTTCCTTTTATCCCTTCCAAAGACTTTTATTAGATGAACAGGACTGAGAAAGTCCCACACTTGTAAGATGGTTTGCTTCACATGTTGTGTTGATTTAGATCAGGAGAACATGGCTTTTTCACATCAGCTGCTACACTTCTTCATAAGGTTGTTGACTGGACAGTTGACAAATACGTGGCTGCCTTCATTTTGCTTCCTGAACAAAAGGAAAGCTAGTGTGTGGTGCTACAATCATGCTGGCTTTTCTAGACCTGGTCACAAGTGCCATTAGCTGAATCATGAGTGTGTTCCCTCCCAATAATTTTCCTCAGCCTCTGGCCAGGTCACTTTATGTGAACATAGAGGTTAAGTAAAAATAGTGCATTTGTTTTGAAGTTGCAGGGGAAATCTTTGAATTACATCCAAGCACACTGCTGTATTTTCATGTAGAAATTCTGAAATAGCTGTGGAAATTCAGAAGCAGCTGGCACATTGTCAACCCTCAGGAAATGCTGGTTGGATAAATTTGACATAGGAGGAGACCCACAAACTAGCAAATATTTCTTGTTGCCAAAACCTAACCTTTGTCTGTACTGGTATATGGTAATGTAACTCATGAGTATAAAAATAATTTAATAGATGTAGAGATCAATTTGAGTCATGAAATGAGAAATAAACTATAGTATAAACTCAGTAAACAAAATTACTTTATATAGAATCAATCAATATTTGAGACCACTCTAATGAAAGGACAGAAAACATAATCTGTAACTCTTCTTAGCTAGAAATTTATACAGCTTATCTGAAGACCGGGGAATGAACCTCTATCTACCAAAACCAGTTTTTAGATGTCAGTTTTCACTATTACATAAAGTGCTCACCTAATTTTTTTTTTATCCAACTGGACTAAACAAACACAATATGTTCACTGTATGTATTTTTGAAAGTTGGTGTCAGGAAGAAAACGCCTGAAGGCTACAGAAAAGATAGCTACACACATCTGTGACACATTACAGCCATGCACATTCTCCGTGAGTATTGCCAAAAACTTTCACGTATGAGGCAACTTTCTAGCATTTCTGAGAGCTAGAAATATGGAGAAAGCAAGCAAATGACAACACCTACAAAATTCTAGTTTTTTCTAGTTAGCCACCAATGCTGTGAATGCTGTACGGGAGAAACATAGGCTGTAGAAGAATATGAAACTTAGAATTCTGAACTTTTGACAAAAAAACCTTCCCAGGGAGATGGAGTCTGAGCAGAGAAAGAGGAAAGGCAGACTGAATAAGTAATCATTTACTACATATTAAAAATGCTTTCTTCAAAGAAGCACATGGGGAGTGGATGCAGCAAGGAAGGGGAGGGTGGGCTTCTTGCAGGATTGTCAAAGGGAGCAATCTAGGCTTTTTTGTTGTGTTGTTTTAGTATGAGATCTGAATAGAAATGTTGGTAAGGAGCAAGGGATAAGCTGATGTCAGAAGAGAGGGTAGACATGGATGTCTTCTTTGAACACTGTTCAAAGTTCTTAGACTGCACTTTCTGGGTTTGTGTATCAACGCAAGTGCTTGAACAGAAGATACAACCAGGGCATGTGCAGATGACTCTATAAAGGATGAGTGTGACATGCTTGTACAGGACACAGTTAGAATCCGAGACATCACAGCAAATGGTGCTACTGGGTCTTAGAGGACGTTCTCTGAAGGAGAAGGTCATCTGTGGAAATGTAAGGAAGGCTAGGCTTAGAGGTAAGAGGAGAGGAAATAGGAATTTGAACGCAAATTGTCTGTAGTTAAATAAATGTAGTAATAAATTACAGCTAGTAAATGCTTATTTTTAAATGAAACCATACACTTAATAGGTGATTATAATAAGCAAATTTTCATGAGAAGTTTTACTTATTAGAAATGCAGGTAAAATACAGTTTTTTTATTTATTAAAATAGACTGTTAGCTGTGTCTAGAATCACATTAAATAATCTTCCGTATTTATTTATTTTCTTTTTCATTTCTCAGTATTGCTAACATTTTAGGGTTATTAGGGAAATTTGCAGAAAGAAAAACCTGCAAATACTGTAATTGCTGCTATCTGGCCAACAGTTTAATGGCTCCTCTTAGAAGAGAGACCCTGGAGCTGCCTCTATCTTTTGAGACAGAGACAAGGTTGAAGCAGGATAACTTAACAATTCTTTTAATAAGGCATACTTACCCACATTTACAGCTATTTGTTTCTTCTGTGTCCAAAGCTTGATTTGTAATCCTAACCATTTTTATAAATATTTATCTAATTTACTTTAAAAGACAGGAAAGGTGCCAATACTGCATAGAATGGCCAGGTAGTTGAACCAGCTCCAGGTCATTTAGCAACTGTGTGGTTTAACTCATGAACAATTCTCTGATAAATGCTCCAATAAAATGTTTTTTTTTATTGTTTATTCTTACAAGTCTTATTCTGTTTATTCATAGATATAATCAGCCAGTTCACTCCATCACCATCCATGTCAAATCTCTAATTGTAGACGTTTCTCCAAAAATAGATTCTCAGTTATGAGATAGGAACATTGGTAGGACAAGATTCTAGCCAAATCCCCAAAATAGCCTAGAAAATACACTTGATTTTGACCTTTCACTGATGGGAACAGTGGGTAGTCTGAAATGGAAGAGAAGTCGTATGTTCTTGTTTCAGGGATATTTTCTGTATGCTCTACAAGGATAAAATTACTCTGGACTTCACCTGAACCACTTTTAGAACCTCATTTGGGCAGAGCATGTTGGAGGGTCAAGCTATCAAAGCTACTCTCTCGGGCACTGATAGTGCATCTTCTGAAGTGTACACAAAAGACAATATAATCACTACAATTAACTGAGGTTTGGGGGTTGCTTCATATTTGGAATAAACCTGCTTTACAAAAGAGTGTTTTTGCAGTCATATACTAACAGCAGTCAAAAAGACTTAGCCATCTAATGCCAGCTATGTTTTGTCTTTGTTATTTTCCATTTTGAAGGTAATGCAGAAGAGTTGTACATAACTTGAGAATAGAATATGTTGTTATGCATGAGCATATTCCTGTGCCTTCATTCTCACCTGTAGGCATTCATTTACCTTCCATGTGAGTGTAATGACCATGCTTCACCATACTGAGAACATCACTTCATAAAAATTTACTTTACAGCAAACATTTGACAGACATAACATTTCATTTTAATAAAAATGCCTCAAACCCTTATGATAATAAATTTAAAAGTGGAGATTCTCCAACGTTGAACCCTCTAGATTGAAAACTTCAGAATGATTGTGTGGCAAAAAGCTGTTTGGTTCAAGAAATAGGAAAAGACTGAGTTCACAGGGACTTGGACAAAAAAATAAAACTGTATATTTTCTTGATTAGACACAAAATTAATATAGGAACAACTATGTATCTCTAAGCAGTGGGTTTTAGATTATTTTCCTGTCTTCATTGAGGTGTGGAAAAATTTTCAATTAATATTGAAAATTCCACAAGAAAATATGTTCTTCTAAAAACACAGGCAAATCTTGGAACAATATATACCCAGTTTGCTTTATTGCACCAATGTAAACCTTGACAGTACTGCCAAGATCAATTTCTTATCTTAGCATAGTAATATACCTCCTGGTGACCAGTAATTCTTAATCACCCTAAAATATATTAACCCAGGATGAAAATGTGAAAATACTGCCTAGATTTTAACTTTTATTTACATTATTAATAATTGGGATAAACCACATAGAAATGTTTCTATAGTATATATGCTAATGGTCATAGCACAGTATAAGCATATCCTTGAAGAA
>JAPYYD010002912.1:0-14764 GCA_028551405.1 Uromys caudimaculatus
TGAAAGACCTACAGAAACCTACGACTTTGCGAGCTATTTTTTAATTCCTTTGATGTAGTTCAACAACTCTTTATGATAAAAATCCTGGAGAAACTAGAAACAAAACAAACATACCCTAGCATAATAAAAACTGCATATGACAAAACTATAGTCAGCATTATACTAAATGCAAAATATAAAAGTATTCCTATAAAGTCAGGAATCATCATTCTTTCCACCCTTACTCAAAATGAGGTTTAAAGTCTTAGCTATAACACACACACACACACACACACACACACACACACACACACACACAAGAAACAAAATAAATACAAATAGAAGAGACAAAAATAAAAACTTGTATTTGTTGATGATATGATCAGTTACTTAAAATGCCCAAAGACTTTACAAGATAATATGAAGATAATTACAGTTTAATACTAAGATATAGTAAACATGCCTAGCAAAGTATCAGAATACAAAATCAACACAGAAAAATCAGTAGCTTCTTTATACGTCAATACTCAATTATTGAGAAATCAATTGTGGGGGATCCTATTCACATAGCTTAAATGTAGCCTAAATAGCTAAAAAAAAAAAAAAAAATTACCTAAAAATAAATTCAATCAATGCAATAAAAGACCTCTGTAATGGCAAGTTTAAAATGCTAAAGAAATAATTTAAAGAAGACACTAGAAGATGGATCCATTGTGAAAATGGCTAGTACAAAAAGCCACCTATAGATTCAAAACAATCTCTATCAATATTCTCATGGAATCCTTCACAGAAATAGGATAGTCCCTAAACTGCTATAAGGCTTTAAAAGATTCCCAAAAGTCAAAGCAACCCTAAGCAAAAGATAACAATGCTGAAGGCATCAGGGTCTGATTTCAAACTATACTACAGAGCCATAGTGACAACTGCATCATGCTCTGCCACAAAAACAGCTTCAGCGATAAACGGAGGCATCTATGGCCTTCTATCTTTTGACAAATAGGCCAAAAACATAAAATGGAAAAAGATAGTCTCTTCCACAAATGTTTCTGGGAAAACTAAAGTAGAAGAATTAAAATAGACCCCTAATATTCTGTACAAAATTTAACTCCAAATAGATCAAAGACCTTAAAGTAAGACTTGAAACTTTTAACCTTTAGGGGAAAACCACAATTTAAACACTTTGAAATACTGACAGGTTAGAACTTTCTGGAAAGTTCTACAACAGCTCGGGAAATAACTGCAAGGGTTGAGAGTACTATTGCATGCCATATAAATGCTTGTACTCTGCAAAGAAACAATAGGCAAAATGGAAAGAGCCTATTGAGTGAGAGAATCTTCATCAACTCTACATTGGGCAGGAAATTAACACCTAGAGTCTATAAAAGATTCAAAATTAAACATGGGAAAAAACCTCACCACAAATCATCCAAAACAAAACAAAACAAAATGGCTCAGAGTTGGTGAAACACTTATCACACTTATCAAATGTGAATATGAGTTTAATCTCCAGTGCTCAAATGAAAGCCAGGCTGGTTAGTGACTGTCTGTAATTCAGAATACAAAATCTGAATGGTTGAAGTGATAGGGGATGTCAGGAAGATCCTTGAAACTCTCTGGCCAGCCAATCTGGTTGATTGGTGAGTCAAAGTTTTAGAAAGAGACCTTGTCTTCAAAAGTAAGATGGATATGGATAGCAACTTAAGAAGCCACCCTATGTCAATTTCTGACCCCCACACATGCACAGACACATATAGGCACTCACTTCTGCATGCACAGATGAATGCAGACATTCACCATAACACACACTCACCTATATGTTTGTACACATAGCCAATAAATACATGAAAACATTTGACTTGCTAGTCACCAGAAAAATGCAAATGAAAATGTCATTGAAATTCTATGTCACTCCAGTCAGAATGGGTGTCATGAAGAAAACAGTAAGTGCTGGAAAAAATACATGGAACTGGAGCTTTATAGCCTGCTGGTGGGAATCACTGGAGGTTATCACACACTAGTGATCAATATGGAGAGTCTCAAATGCTGAAAATATAAATGCAACTTGATGGAACTCTATCATTCCTGGGTGTATAACTGAAGGATTATAAACGAGCATACCACAGAGATACTGCACAGCCATGTCTACTGCAACGCTAGACGTAACAACCAAGCGATGGTGCCAGACCAATGTCTCCTAATATGTAAGTGTAGAAGGAATGTGTGCCACCTATACACAAGGAGCTCTTATTCAGCCATAAAGAAGAATAGAATTATACTATTGACAGAACTAAAGATAGTGATGCTAAGTAAATAAGTCAAACTCAGATTAATTTCGCATAGTAAAAGGCGTGAGGAGGGAGCATGCAGAAGGGAGGGAGAGCAAGGAGCTAGATAGCAGACACCAAGCGCCGCCCAGAGTGGAGGGAATCTACGCGGAATCTAGAGTTAAATGTGTGTTCGTGTGTGCATGTGTGTGTAATGAAAGAGGGAACGGAATGGAGGAACAAAATAGGACAATAGTGGGGGTAAAGGGGAATATCACACTTTCTCTCGTAGGCAGAATTCAGATTTTTACTGTATGCTTTTATATAGACATGAAATTAGAGGGGACTACTTGGTATGAAAGAAAAGGATTAGAGGAGGGGTGAAGAAGGACAGGGGTACTAATGGAGACACAAGATATGTATGAAGTACAATGATATCTATGAAAAAGCAAGGAAACCCATTATGTTTTGCATTCTAGATTTGAAAATGAATAACAGATGAATGAGGAGTTTAGAAGGAGGGTGTTGTCTCGAAGCTCCCAGCCCTCCATCTTATTAGTGCTGTGTCCTGGACTCTCTGGAAAACGTCCAGGCTGCTGTAGGTTGCCGACTGTTCCTCACTGTGCCCCTCTCCCTCCCTTTAGTAGCACACTTCAATTTGTAAAAGGTTACTGTTTAATTAAGAATCTAGCAGCATATGTCTGCAGAGAGCGATTTGAAACACATAGTCTCTCAATTAACGTAATGACTTCATCCACTCATACCCTGAGATGGGTCCACTCACACCTTCCCTTCACTCTGGGTCATACTTGGTGTCTGTTCTCTAGTTCCTTGCTCTCCTTCTCTCAAGCATGCCCCTTCCTCACATCCTTGTGTAAGTAGATCAGGCTGACTCATAGGGAGCATGTAAACTGGCAGAGGGTAGTTAAGGCTAAGGGAATCGGTTCTATTACTGCTTTCTCAGCTGTACAAAGCAGTCATGGTAAGCTACAGTCACTCACTGCCCTGCACGCCTTTCATCTCACCATTTCCTGTATGGGGAAGCACGCATATGCCTAATTTTAGTGGCCATGTAGTAGTCCACTGCATTGCCTCTGGTTTTTATTGATGCTGCAGAGAGCAGTGAGTTTCCTTCATGCATTTATAACATGTTTTTATTGAGGAACAATAAAAAGAAATAAAAGGTATCATTACAATGAATCTCTAAAAATACAATGCAAAACCAACCAAACTAAAACTTTCCTCCAAATTCCTCACACCATGTTCCATATCTTGAGTGAGAAGAGTTGGGAAAAGGATGCTTTAAAATTATTATTTAGCTGATGATGATCGAATAAGAATAGATAATTAGCAAATCACTTTCCTTTCTCTTGAATGTCCTCTGTAATATCAACTAAAACAGGCCTGAGCTTCCAATCCAAACTGACAGAGAGACAGAAAGCCATGACTGATTTTTAAAATGTCTGCCAAAATGTAATTGCTCTCAATGCACACACACACACACACACACACACACACACACACACACACACAGTAGAACACAAGTATATTCTACTGTTTGGTTGGAACATTTAATTTCATTAATGTTTAACAGATGTTTAATTAGCAATCTATTACTGTTAAAGATAAAGTATCAAAATATCATTCTAAAACTTGCTATAAAATGGCATATTCACATAAACATCACCAGTTTGAAGTTAGAAATCATGCTTTTATGGGGGGTGTGTGTGTGTGTGTGTCTGTGTGTCTGTGTGTCTGTGTGCCTATGTGTCCGTGTCAGTGTCTGCCTGTCCTGTCTATCGCTCCTCTGGCTTTCCTCCATTTCTTCTTCTCTTTCCCTGGAATCAGCTAGCACTTATGCCCATACCATTCACCTGTGGGTTCTTAGCCCCTCCAACTCTAATTAGTGTTTCTTCCAGGGAACATTTCAGCACCTTCAGCATCCACAACACTGATGTCTTCCTGATTGCTTCTAACAACCCATTTTGGTCAATTTCACCTGCATTCTTTGTGAGCCTGTTATTCAGGTTACAGCTCCAGAGTCTCCACAGTAGGTGGGAAGGCAACAGAACTCAAGTGTTTTCTTTCAGGCTGCCACAAGGCCTTGCAGAGTCCTGTGACTCACAAAGTTAGCAAATGGTCTTACCTTCCCAGCCGGAGTAGAGTTCTGGGGACAAGTAATGTTCATTCTCCAAAGCCACTGCTCACCCAGGCCCTGCCACAGCTGCTCACAAGGCCCCCCAAGCTGCTCATCAACCCCACAGCTGCTCATCAGCCCCTCACAGCTGTTCACCTGAGCCACCTTCCTAGATGCTCACAGAACCTCCTTCCCTACCTCCCCCACAGCCCCATCCACTCGCCACAAGTTCCATCCCTAAACTGTCATAGTCCAGGAAGCAGTATAGCATTTGACTAATCCTGCATGATATTTTCATACTCCACGCCCATTTGTTCTAAGGAAAATCTTGTTTTCCTGAGTCCAAGGAGACACTGAAAAGAGGGGACCTGGACAACACAGCTCCCTTAGAAATGAATCTAACTGAATGAAGTTCTTGGCATCCCTGTGCCCTGAAGATCCCCTGCGCTCTATTTCATGCTGCACTCAAGGCTAGGGAAGGGGACTATGAAGATGAGCAACTCACTCCACTCCCCAGGAGCCAACAGTTTGTGGCATCAGGAATGCAGATCAGCTGTGAGATCTCACTGAGGAATGTTGAGGCCCAGATCCAGAAAGGATAAATTCATCCAAGAGAGGGGGGCTTTCTGAGGGATAATGCCCTCACTGATTCTCAGAGCATGATGCTTTCCTGAAGAATGGGCTTGAGAGAGTTAAATTCGTGGACTGCCTGAAGAATGCTGAAGGCAGAGAACACTATGACAGCAGAATAGGACAGTGCCTTTGGGGAAATGCCAAGGAGTCTTTGCGGTGAGAGCAGAGCACGCAAGACTAAAGTGGGGAGGAGAGGTCAGAGAAGCAGGGAACCTGTCTAGTGGGTTCACTTGTGACTTATGACTCAGAAATCCCACATAGGAATTAGGGTAGGAGAATGGCTCTACATCTTATTTTAGATTAATTTTTAAATTTCTGTGTGGGTAGGAATGTGTTTGTGTATCTGTATGCCATTTGTGTGCAGGTGCCCATGGGAACCAGAGAGGATGTTGGATCTTCTGGAGCTGGAGTTACAGGCAATTGGGGGCCACTCAATGTGGGTGCTGGAAACTGAGTCTGAGTCCCTGGGAAGCGTAGTAAACTCTCTTAATCACTGAGCCATGTCTCCAGCCCCCTTTGTGTCAGAGGTTAGTAATGTTACATGTAGTTATGAAAGTAAAGCTTAGAAGGGAATAGTTATAAGTGTGCTCCTGTTACTCCTTTTGCTCAGATGAATAGGTGGTCTGGTTGATCAAACAACCTAGCTGAGGTGTTATCATTGATTAGCAACTGCCAAAATATTAGAATTAGTGTTCATCAATTTAATGGACCAAAACTGTTCTTGACATATCTGAGTATTCTTTTGCCAGTTAAGAAGGGTCTTCAAGATCAGTTATTTGACTTGTCATCAGCAGGAGCACCATCCTGTGAAAGGCCAAGGCATTCACCCACAAGGTCTGCTGGGGAGGACTCAGACTTACGGTTCTCCTACTGAAAACTTTCCTTTAGAGGGCTGGGGATGACTCTGTGGTTAAAAGCACACACCACTCTTCTGGGGGACTAAATCCAATTTCTAGCATCCACAGGGAAGCACTCAGCCATCTAGTCCATAATCACAGTTCCAGGGTATCTAGAATCCCCTTGTGGGCAATAGGCACACATATAGCACTTACATAAATGTACACAAAACACTCATACACACAAAATACAATAAATAAAACTTTTTGAAAATTCCCATGCATTTGGAGTACTTTCACACATTTGTGTATGGGGAGGTCTCCTGACAGATTGAATCTGTCCAGTGTGCTAACAGCCGCACTGCTGCAATGTTAACACAAACAAATAATCAGAATAAACCCCATTTCTCCACGTGACCTAGCAAACATATGGTCTTGTGGTTGAAACTTGGCAAGTTAATTGTCATAAGAACCCTGAAAGGAAGGTGGAATGAATTGGTAATTTTATCCCTAGGTCAGACCTCTGCCCTTGATATTTCCCTGTTCCCACAGATGGGTAAATGCTTGAAAATCAAGTACATGCTTCTGTTTACATTTCTCCCCCCTGGGTAATCACAGTAATGACTGTAATGTGTGCCCTTTGTGTTGGCTTTGCAGCCTCAGGCTGGGCTTCCTCTTAGTTTTATTTTGTTTGTAAGGACATTCTTGGATACTTAAGGCAGGAAAGCTCTTTTGTTTTCTCACCTGGGTTCAACATGTGAGGACCTAAGAAAGTTCAAAAAGGCAGCATACTGCACCCAAGGTTCATGGCAGCACTCACAGCTTCTGCTTCTGTTTCCAAGCCTGGGTGCCCCTTTGACAAGGTTACAGAACCTCCAGAATAAGTGTTTACAGAATTGTCTATGGTCCGTTGGCCATACTTTAGGATGGCCCCTTCTCATCTTCCCTGTGCATGCATTTTCTCAGCCTCTGCCAGTAGTCAAGTCATGATCTTTAAAATTAGCTTGTTACCCTCTACCTTGAGCTCTTCTTAATCTGGAAAGAAAACCTGCATTTTGTAGTCTTGTCTCCTTTCTCTATTTAGATTTTTTTTTCCTGATAACAACCTAAAGTTTCCATTCACTTTTAGATAGTCTGTTTGTCCTTGGTCTGTCTGTAAATATTTTTATTTGAATTGTCCTGACAAAGATTATAAACTTCTGCTGTGAAGGGTATATATGCCTTTAGTCACATCACTTGGGAGGCAGAGGCAAGCACTCTGTAAGTTCAAGACTAGCCTGGTCTACATATCGAGTTTCCAGTCCAGCCAAGTATACATTGTGAGACCATGTCTAAAAAGATGACTTCAGATTAAGATTATGAAATGATATCATGCTCAGTGTGTGAGCTTTCCAGCTACTTACCAGAGAGGTGGGACTACTTAGTAATATAGACACAGATTCAGCGAATCCAAAGAACATGGGCAAGATACAGAAGTAGTCATTCCATTTCATACCATGAAAGTTCAGCTCAACTCTTAACTGTTCCTGATTAATTTTGGTTGAATCAGAACCAATGAGGAGGACATGTTGACTACTCAAAATCAGGGAGCACAGAAGTCAGGAAGAACCTCTTCAGATGCAACAAAGACTACACAGAGAGCAGAAAACTCTAAAGATTGATCAAGAAAAAACAAAGCACTTACCTAATAACACAATGCAGGTTGTCACATCTAGGGATCAAGATGAGTCCTGAGCAATCTGAGGTCCATCTTGGTGGTAAAGGTGAAATTTGATGTTGAGGGAACCAGTAGATGTTCAAACAAAAAGGAAATTTTGGCTTTTTGTTTTAGGAATCATAACTGATATGGGCAGACTTGTATAGGTCAAAATCTTAGCCAACCATGTCAATCCATGAAAAAGCAAACAAGGAAAAGAAAACACAGAGGGGGGCAGTGGTAAACAATAGAAAGGAGGTCAACAAAGACTAGCAGAGTTTAGTTTAATAAAACCAAGGCTTCACAGGGTAACATGTCCAGCCTCAACTGTCTCTGACACCAGACATACACACTACACCTTCCAGATATACTAAATTAATAGATTTTTTTCCCCAGATTGTCTGTTTTGTTTAACCTTATGAATTGGTATGTGCTCTTTCACCTGTCTGGGTTAGTCCACGTATTTGAAAGTTTTCTGCTACTATAACAAAATGCCCAAGGTGGATCATTTATTTTTAAAAAGGAGTTATTTAGCCTACAGTTTTAGAGACCAAAAGTCCAAATAATGTGGTTGATGTTGTATGGGATGAGGTCTTTCCTGGATAGATCACCTTATATTCCATAGGCCACAGGTTGGGAGCATAGGAGAGGTAACTCTTGATAGGAAGCCAAAGGGTATAGAAAATTATGGGGCTTGTTTTCTAACATTCTTTTGTTGAAAACCAACTCAGGGCTCCAGAAGAGCTGCCTCAATCTCTTCCAGTGTCAATGTTCCCAATGACCTGAAGACCTTCTGCTAAGCTCCACCTCTTAAAGGTTCCACAGCCTCTTAATATGATCACAAGGTCACCAAGGTCTCAACCCTTGCCACGTTGGGCTTCCAGTGTCTTTTATATATCTCCCCTTGATGCTGTACTCACCTATTTTACATCTTCCATGGCGTTTTGATTTAAAGCACATAATGATCATATTGCATTAATGACTCCATTTTATAGGCAAGGACCTAAGAGATGGAGGAACATCAGAACTCAGAATAAGAACCAGATTCAAAGCCACATAACTGAGTCTAGAGTTTACCATCTTAGCTTCTATGCTATGTCCCTCTCAGGGCAATGCTAATGTCCCTACCCCATATCACCACTGTTCCTTGCATACATTCCATAATATTGTTTGCTACATCTATCGGGAGTGGAGGAATCCTTTAGTGAACATGTTAGTACCAGATGAAGCCCAGAGTGAATGTGCACTATTTGACGTGGGCATGCCTGTGGCAAGATCAGTGCCTCAGATCCATGGGAGGGGTAAGGCTCAAAGTCTTCCTGTGATCCTACTATGAATGTTGACAGTGTGTGCAAGTATAAGCATTTATGAATAACTAACTAGCAATTGTTCCTACCAAGACTAGCTAACCCCTCCTCCTGTGCCATACATAACAAATCGAATGTGGTTCCAGGTTGAATTCAATGAGGTTCCAGGTTGTTCGACAGTAGGTGCAACTCGATCAGAGTGGCCACAGTTCAACTGACCTCAGCTTTTTTGTTTGTGTATCTGTATGTCTGTCTTTTCTTTACTCTCTCATTGCTTCTAACAAGGGTTACAGGATCAAGCTCCACTAGGCATAGCATACTAGTCAATAGTAAATTCTTGCTTATGTGGTTCTCTTACTGGCTAAAATTAAATATTCTGAACATAAATCTGATGGCTTTTCTTTATTTGTAAACATCATTATTAACCACAGGAAATGTCCCTTTGTGTGTCATATTTCAATTAGTAACGTGACTATTGTCTTAAAAGTCAAACCAAAAGTTTTGCATTATCCGTGGCTTATCCAGTCTTCATTCTCATCAAAACCAAGTCCTACCATCTCATCGTCCTGAAGTCCACTCAGATGTTTTTTCTATCTATGTGTATTGACACTGCCTGTTCAATCTGAATATTGCTCAATTATACCCTTTTCCAGTCCTTGTTCTTTCTGGGTTCCTCCTACTCTAATTCATTCCAATATCTAATAATGATCTGACCTGTCACATGCCATTTTTCAAGCTAAAGGGCTATCCATCACAACCATGAGGGTCCTGATTCATCTTTGGGAGGTGAACTTGCTCTCACTTCTTTGCTTGTATGGTCCCTACACATCATTTAAAAACCAAGCCATTCATCTGACTATGTTTTACAAAATGCAAAGATATTTAGCTGGACTTCAGTGCTACACACTCACTCATAATTTGATTATGAGCACTATTTTTCACAACTGATCTTTTATGAACTTGTATAAGAGTGCCCGAGAAATACACCTATAGCCAGATTTCAGAGTCATGGTCAACTGAGAAATTTACAAGAATTAGTGAGATTATTTTACTTTGTTCAAAATTCTACTTATGATCAAAGATCTGTGGTATTATGAATGTACATAGTACCCTGGAAATGAACCCCCTGTTTTTTAACTCAAAGAAACCCCGTGTTTCGAAGTCTCAGCAAGTATCAAAGACTGAAAGTCACATTCCTGCAGCAGACCTACTGCCATAGACTCATTTACTTTCTCTATGGTGGTGAACCAGAGGGCAGAAGCAGTGACTTCAACCATTTATCTGTGTTTCTGGTTGGTTCTTAGAGTCCCTTGTAGTTTCTAAATCAATCCTTTGTTAGTTTTTGAAAGTGCAAATGTGTTCTAATCTCCCAACCATATGCTACTCTATTTTACAGGAGCCTTCATTGAACAGAGGTCTTTAATTCTGATTTTGTCAAAATCAGTTTTTACTGTCTGGCTTGTGCTTTGGGGTTTTACATAAAAATTACTTCCTCACCCCAGTGATTTTAAAAAACTTTCTATTCTACCTTGTGTTCCATGGCTTTAGTTTTATACCTAGTTCTTGCACACTTCTGCAGTTGCTCTTATATATGGCATGAAATCTAAATCCATGCTTGCCGTTTGTGTTTACTGAAAGCCAGCTTTCTGAATACCATTACCACACGAACTGGCACTACATGTACTTTCTTCATTTATGTGTACAATGCCTTTTGTCTAAAATGCCAGACCTTTGCTGCTGTTAGGTGTGTTTTATTTGTTCACAGGTCTGAACCACCACCTCACATTTTGGGGGTTACTGAAGTCTGAAGGTAAATCTTCTTAATCAGGATGGCAAGCCCTTTTCTTTGTCCTCAAATTTGCAGTGTTAGTTACTTTTCTGTTGCTGTGATACAATCCCATGGCCACAGTAACTTGTAGATGGAAGAGCTTATTTGGATTCCAGTGGCAGAGAAGTGAGAGTTCATCATGAAACAGCATCATGGCAGCAGAAAGCAGGCAAGGCAGGAGGAACAGCTAGGAATTCACATCGTGAACCACAAGGGAGCAAGAGTCAGAGACCGAGTGAATTTGGAGTGGTGCAAGGCTTTGAAACCTCAAAGTCTGCCCCTACTGATGTATTTCCTTTGGTGAGAACGCACCTCCTGAACCTACCCACATAGCACCACCATCTGAGGACCAATTATTCAAATACCAGCGCCTATGGGGAACATTCTTATTCAAACCACCACAATGGCCTTAAATGTTATTGTGGGTTCAATGTTTAGGATGACTTTGCTGAAAGTTCTAACTGAAATTTACCACCCATGCTGGTTTTTAATTAATGCTGCATTAAACTTATAGAACAACTTTAATAAATATTTAATTTTTCAGTTTTTCTCATCAATAATTGCAGCATGTATCCTCATTTTCTCTAACTCATGGTGTGCTCTAGTTCAGTTAATAGTTCCCTTGGTAAATATTGTGTGCTGCTAATCTTAACTGTCAGAGGGAAGAGGGTAAGTGAGAGTCTTCCCAGAGGAGTTTAGGGAACAAAGATGTATGTGGACACTCCCTTCCAGGCCAAGCCCCTTGTTTTTGCTTGTGGTCTTTAGATTATCCAGGAGAGCCTTGTGCTTTATGTAAGTTGGTAAGGCCTGTCTTTGTCTTTCTTTGCCATAAGGAGCATCTCTAGGATGCAGAAGAGAACGTGTTAGTCAGATTCCACTGTTTTGGCTCATAGCTCTCAGGGCTCCAGTCCATGTTCAGCTGCATCAGCACCTTGAGGTCTCAGGGTGGCTGCCATGTGACAACTGGAGGAAAACGTGTAGCAGACCAGAACTGCCTACTTCATGGAAACGAACTGAAAGAAGCGAGTAAAGGCTGTGCTTCCATGGTTTCCTGTTAGTGCATGACTCAAGTGGCCTGAAGACCACTCCCTGACCATCCATCTATCTGTGATTTCAGGATCCCGCAGAACATCTCCGTGAGTCTGAGCTGCACATGCACTGGTCTTGGGGAGACACTTCAGATCGCAACTATAATAAGAACCAAAGGCCCTACTAATTTTCTATTTTCTACATTGTTTTAAAAAGTGCTAAATATAACTATAAATGAGGCATGATAGTTCACATTCGAACTCCAGCATGTGGGAGGCTAAAGTAGGGTCACTATAGCCATAAAACCACCTAGGCCACATAATGAGTTTTGGGGCTAAGGCTATGAAGTGAGATCCTAGCTCAACAAAGCAAAAAATAAAATAAAATAAAAAAATAAAAAATAAGGATAAAATGAAATAAAAATTAATTACTACATAAAAGCACTTGGAGACTAATATATCAACAGTAAGTAGACATAATAATATGTGGTCATTATATTCACTGATACCCTTTATTTTTATGACAGAGTTTATACTTGACATAAATTAATTCTCTTTTACACTTGCATCTCCATGCTGAGAGAAGAATCACAAAACACATTCCATGTACACTTTTGCTTTCTAGATGGCACACGGTAGTGTTTCCATGTGCCCTGAATAGAATGTTTCAGTATGCCCTAATAAGGGGTTTTTGGTTGATGCTGTTGGTTTTTTTTGTTTGTTTTGTTTTTTACCAGCTGGGATAGAGATGGTAATTGTGAAGGCTCAGAAAAAAATGTATTTTAAGATTTTTATAAGTTTGCCAATGGCTCTTGCATGGTGTGGTCAAAATTGATGAGTGTGAGTATCAAGCTCACAGAGTTACAGGACAAGGTCATGGTTACTCAAAGTGACACTGATGTTGAGGCCAGAGAATGCTCTGTGTCATGGAAGTAAGAGCACTGGGCTGGAGGCCAGGAGTCGGCAGCTAGTGGGACACCAGTAAGCGTGTATTTTGTCAGCTGATGTGGATTCACGGACTGGGATAGGCATTCAGTTGCTGTGTGGAATAAGCCAACTGCCTGACGTTTTCATCCTCAGTTTCCCTATCAGCCAATGGGGGTGATCGTGCCCTGCTATCTCCTGGAGTGGCTTCATGTGCAAAGTGAATGGCTGCTCACTTCACTTTTTGTGAATCAGTGTGAATGTACTATCTGGGGCATCTGTGTTAAAGGGATCTTCCTAGGGAAAGCAGAGTACAGTGAGTGATAAAATGCCCAGGTCATCTCAGGACACTTCTAGTCCTAACTGTGGCCATGCTACTTGATATCCAATGAGGATAGGGCTGCCATTTTATTTCCCAAATACTAATAATATCCGATCAATGGACTCAAGTTCATTGGTTAATTCCTTCTTCAGAGCCTAAAATAATGCTACAACCATTACAGCCTCTACGCTTTGTGCCCCAAAGCCCAGCAAAGGCAGTGCTGCTTGCCATGAGTATAGAATCAGATTAATCATCTCAGTTACAGTTTAATTTCCTTCTTACACAGACAAGTAGCCAAGTAGCTTCAGCCAATGGCCAAACATCATGGTGAGAAAAGGCACAGGTGGAACTTGGCTGTCATACTCCATTACAGGCAGGTAGTAACCAGCTTGATCCAGTGATATCATGCACTGTTTTCTCTTGAGAAAAACAACAAGATCAGCCTTAACCTTGGCAGATTTAATATGACATCCACCCAGGATGTCAAGCTTTCACTGGGAGAGCGCAGCTGAGGCTGCTGGATGGTGACCGTCCTTCCTGTCTCCTTTTCTTCGCTCCCATCACACTGGATGAATCTTCTACCTTAGTAGCAGGTTAGTGATGCTGCATAAACTTTTTTTACAACTCAAGAATCACAGAACATTCTGAAAACACCCTCCTGATGCTGTTAAAAGAGAGGAAGTGACAGTGAACATTTGCTTTTCCAACAACAGATTTGGGGGCATTACAGATTTCCTTTCTTCGTCTTAAGGCCTATCGACCTTGCTTGCCTTATGTAAGTACAGCTGAAAGTAACAGATGCAATATTGACAGAACAAAGGCTTTCTGATTCTCTATTCTAGGAAACATAATCTGTAATATTTCTCCTACTTCACCTCTCAAATTCTTTTCATAATGACGGCCACAAACACATCAATTCTCCCAGCATTTGTAACACTCTTGTGTAAGGCTAATGCTCCATGGGAAGTCAGGAAGTAAATGGAGGTGTTTTTGTTTTCAACGCTAACAGATTTCTATGGTATCTTTGTAATAGGGCCACAAGTGTTGCTTCACACATATTCACGCCCAAAGCTTACCTTCCTCTTACTCCCTGTAAACCAGACCAAAATGACCAGATCTCTTCTATCAAACATCAAGAGAAAAATCATCCCTATCGGTTGAACGTGGTAGCAAATGCCTATAATCTCAGAGCCATTGTGCTTCTCAGCTTGGGCACAGCAAAGGAGATGTTACACGGGTCTATGGCCTCCACACACCACAGGCAATTCTGCCTTTCAGGACCTAGAAATAAACCAGAAGTTAGAGCTGTAACTTCTAGAGAATCTATATAATAGCAGTTTTTAATGTGTGGGTAATATCAGATATTTACATTACAAATCCTAACAGTAGCAAAATCACAGCTATGAAGTACCAATGGAATAGTTTTATGGTTAGGAGGGTCACAGCATGAGGAATTGTATTACTGGGTTGCAGCCTTAGGAAAGTTGAGAACCACTGCTTGACAATATTTAAGATAATGGTTTTTCAACTTAAGCAAAGACCGATCAATCAATACATGGTATGATGTGGTGAGCGGTAACAGCCGCGCCTTAAAGATGGCGCCTGTTTCCTGTGTTCCTGCCGTAAACAACTATTATGGGTTGCTGGTTGCCTCTTGGCAACCTATGCCTGCCTGCCACGTAGCATTGTGTGATTGGTGATGAGTGAAGCTTATAAGCTAGGGACTGGTAGTACGGGAAGAAGGAAGAGAGAAAGAAAAAGAAAAAAAGAAGGATCCTGAACAAGGCCTGAATAAACTGCTTTGCGAAGA
>JAPYYD010002913.1:0-14763 GCA_028551405.1 Uromys caudimaculatus
AATAGCCAGCAGCTGGAAACAACCCAGATGTCCCTCATCAGAGGAATGGATACAGAAAATGTGGTACATCTACACAATGGAGTACTACTCAGCTATTAAAAACAATGACATTATGAAATTTGCAGGTAAATGGATGGAACTGGAAAATATCATCCTGAGCGAGGTAACTCAGTCACCAAAGAAGGAACATGGTATGTACTCACTGATAAGTGGATATTAGCCTAAAAGTTCAGAATGCCCAATTTTCACTTAACAGTAACCACTGGACTGAGAGTGAGGTCCCAGATGGAGGAGTTGGAGAAAGAACTAAAGGAGTTGAGGGAGTTTGCAGCCCCATGGAGGAAGTAGCAGCGCCAATGGGCCTGACACCCTCCCCCTGGTCTTCCTGGAGTTTGGACCACCAACCAAAGAATACACATCTATGGACCCATGGTTTGGACCACATATGAGGCAGAGGACGACCTCGATGGCCATCAGGGAGAGAGGGATGGCCATCAGGGAGAGTGGAGAGGCCCTTGAGCCTGAGGGTGTTAGAGGCCCCAGTAAAGGGGAATGTCAAGGTGGGAATAGGCGGATAGGTGGGCGGGTGGGTGGGAGGTGGAATTCCCCCATAGAGGTAGCGATGGGGAGGGGATAGGGGGCTTCCAAAGAGGAGACCCAAAAAAGGGGAAACATTGGAAATGTAAATAAAGTACCAAAAAAAAAAAAAAAAAGAAACCACTTGTCTCATGATAAGGAAACAGAACATGGGACCAGTGTCCTCAGGGCCAGGTCCTAATAAATTGGTCCCTGATTTTGACTGTTCCATCACCTTTGAATAGTGCCATGCTTGGGAGCACACTCTTAGCATATAGAACTAAGGGAGACATCCAAATCCACACTGCAGCAGTTAACCTGCATGGATACTGAAGTCACCTTCAATAATGAGTAGAGAAGCCATGGACAGGGTAACCAACAGGTAAATTCATCAAAGGAGATAGGTGAGTAGGAATGGTAATAAGTCCTGAGGATGCAGATTCTGCAGGAGTAAATTCTTAGGGTTTGCAATCTTTCTTCATGCGGTGTGTGGTAGTCATGTTTGTCAAGGTGATTTCAGCTGGGCACACTGCTCTGTTGAAGGCCATGGTAAAGGAGGGAGCAGATACTATGCAGTCAGTTCACAGCATGTTCTGTAATTGACAGTATGCTCTTCAAGTGGACAACTGGTGTTTTACAAATGGCATTCTAAGGAATTCTGGTGCCTTACATTGCTTTAATAGGTATATCAGCAATAAAGATTCCTTGATAACCAAGGCTCAGTTAAGCCTGAGTTAACAAAACCTGAAGGGGTGTCTTTACATCAGTACCTCTCACAGCCTTTAATATTTTAATGTGCAATATGAATCACCTAAAGGGAGATTCAGCATGGAGTTTCTAAACTTTATCGACCGTTTCACAGTTACATTCAAGAACAATTATTCATAACTGTTGTATGCTAGGTTTCCTCAAAACAGTTTGGGAGATACTGTCAAAGATAATGTCCGTTGTTCTCAAGGGCATATGGAATGAAGTGTGCACAATCCATGGTTATTGATCACCATGGGACACAGTAAAACTATCACCCCCATTCTAAGATGCAAGCCTTTCATTTTTTTTAGGATTTTATAGAAAACACAAACATCATATAGGAAGTTGCAACTACAAAAAGGTCCATGAAAACATCTAGTAAAGACATCAAAATAGTAAACACATGAATGAACTACTGTTGAAAATTGTACTGATTTCATATAGAGAAAAGCTGTGATGTTTCTTCATATGTTGCAATAACAAAAGATTTAATAATTTTAGTATAATATATATATATATATATACATATTTCAGAAAAATAGAGTATTCTTAGCACATACAAGACCCTAGATTCAATCTTCACCACAAAAAATGAATAGATATGTATATGTGTGTGAAATAAAAATAATCACTTAAATTTCTGCTTATTTTGGCTTGAAAAATCTTATCAGGAACAAAGGAATTCAGTATTTTTTGACATGTTAAAACATGCACATACATGCCAGTGCATTTTATGAAGTAAGCAGATAAGCTGTGAATCACTAAGTCCAAGATCCAAATTTTATCACACACAGAACTGTCACCTCTGCTTCTTGCTGAAATTCAAATATCTGAGACTCCAAGCTGAGATTGTACTATATTCATTTTTTTTTTTTGCAGAGCAGTCACTGAAAAAATCAAAACATTTCCTTTCATGTTTTCTTATATCCTAAATCTCTACAATTAGAACACTCTGTATTTTTGGAATGAAGATTCACAAGTATCTCACAGCTTTTAAAGTCATTTCTTTGACTACACTCTCCTTGCTGTTAAAATGTCATATATGAACACGTTGAAAAATATCCATTTTTTTCTTCCAGTATTGAATTATTGCTCTTATACCACATTTATTTTGTTGCTTTCATGTATAGGGACTATTTGGTCAAAATGATCAAACTCTACCATTTACAAAGAACCCCATTGTTAGCTATTCTATGCTTATGGTATGCAAATATGTATTGTTAGCTATTCTATGCTTATGATATGCAAATATGTATGGCTGTGAGTGTGCAGATATAATCTTCCCATCTCTTAGGATATATGGGAAGGAAAATGTATAGAATGAGCTGAAGCACACTACATTACACCAGTTTTTATCCTTTCCCTTTTCTTTCTCTATGATTTCAAATTACTCAAGCTGTTCGGGTTATTAAACAGTGAATCCAGCTGACTTAAAAATATAGAACTGTGCCATGAAGGCTCTTATAGAGAGCTATTTAGAGCTTCTATTATCTACTGAAGAACTAATGCACTTCCTTAATTGTGCCTGCTGGGTGATCAGGCGCAACTGGCGGAGGAATTCAAGCCCACACAGAAATGCAAAGCTGAGAAAAGGACATTTGCTCAGCAAGAAAGGTTGCAAAAGCCCTTTGACAAATGAGACAAAGTAAGTCACGTAATGACAGAAGGGCTTTTTGAACATTTTCAGTAATTTGGTTATAACTAACTCTGAAGTGCATTAGCAGAAGAGTTGTAATCAGACCTCATTTTTCCATTAGAGACTGATTACCGTGTGTCCTTTATTGGTTGATTTACTTTTCCTGCATGAAAATACTGAGCAAATATAAACTAATTTGTTTGAACTTCCTTTTGTCTATGTCTCTGTTTCCTGAGCAAGCTTGATGCTGTCAAATGAAAGCCTGCACATACAGAGGGCACTGTTCCCTAAGTAATCCCTTCTGCAGGCAAATGATTACACCAAATCCACATAACACGAGATCAACTCTCATCCCTTGTACTGGCTAGCCATTAAGTAGCATCCCTACTTGGCCTCTGTATCAGCTCCTGCTCCTTGACTTGCTTGAGTTCCAGTCCTAATTTCCTTTTGTGATGAACAGCAGCATGGAAGTGTAAGCCGAATAGAACCTTTCCTCCCCAACTTGCATCTTGGTCATGATGTTTGTGCAGCAATAGAAATCCTGACTAAGACATCCCTCAAATGTAGTGTCTACTGTAAGATCTTGTTTTTACAAGCTTGGTTGAATTCCAATATCTTAATTCTGTTTCTTTTATGAATGATGACTTTCAATCTGAGAGATTTATTTTCCTCTTGCTGAATATATCTCTTGCCAGAACAATGATCTTCTTAAGAAGACATCTAAATTAACAGATTGCCTGGGGGATGGGTGAGTGTTTCATGCCTAAGTGACTAAGATGTGAGAGAGAGAGAGGGGGGGGAGAGAGAGAGAGAGAGAGAGAGAGAGAGAGAGAGAGAGAGAGAGACACCAGGTATGATCTCAAAGATATTACAGGCAGGAGGAAAAGGAAAAATCTGTATAGCTTGCTTATTCTGAGTCAGTTTTCCTTGCTCTATTCAACGATGCTGCATAAGTGTTCTTCAGTTGTGTTAGCTTCATTATAAGAAGGATTCTCAAATTCAGAGCTAGTCTCCATGTGAAGAAAAAGGGACTGTTGTTACAGCATATACCATGGCATCAGGGGAAGTTATATTTACATTATTTCATTTTCATTTTTCTTTAAATTTTATGTAGTCTATGGGTGTATATGTATGTGTATGTGTATATATATGTATATTATATGATGAATATGTAATGTGTGTTCATTAGTGTCTGCATATATATATGTTTATTTATGTGTGTTGATGTATGTCCACATGTGTGTGTGTCGGAACGTGTGTACAACTTTGTACATGTGTACACCTGTGTGCATTGTTGCACATACATGTGTGTGTCTTGGGGCATTGGCATGTGTTGGTGAATATGTACATGTGTGTGTTGGTATATGGGCACATGTGTGCATTTGTGTGTTGGTGAATGTGAAAATATTCATGTTTGTGTGTTGGTGAATATGTATGTGTTTGTTGGTGAATGTACACAGGTGTTGGTTGCTGCATTGCACATGAGTGTATATATGTGTGTTTGTGTTGGTGCATGTGCACATGTGCGTGTGTTGTTGAATGTATACACGTGTGTGTTTGTTGGTGAATGTGCAAGTATGTGTGCGTTTATATGCATTGTTGCATATGAGTATGTGTGTGTTTGTTGGCAGGACAGTAGTTTCAAGAATCTTGACCATTCTCCATTTTAGTTTTAAGATAATATCTCGTGGAGCCTAAACCCACTGATTGGCTCATTGACAAGTAAGCTTCAGTAATTTCCCTGTCTTTTTAACACACAGCACTGGGATTACAAGTGCTTGATGCTTTATGCAGTTACTGGAGCTCTTACCACAGACCCCCACACTTGCACAATAAGCATGTTAGCAATAGAGCTCTCTCCTCTATTCAATATCCCTTATTTTTAACATTTTGTATTTGGTAACATTGAGAATTTTTAGGAGAGAATAAATTATGTCCAACAATCTATTATATTTCTTTTTCTCTTTGGTATATAAACATTTCATATATGTATACATACATATGCATAGATCTTTGATTTTCTGATATTGATACCAAATTTTAAATAATTTACTAGGCAAATATCATCCTAAATTGTCCAAACCATAATTGACTCTATCTCAGAGAGCTAGTTTTGATTATTATGTTCCATTAAGTGACATATATACAGATAATTACCACGGTGAGTACAGTGTCTCTAGAATGTCTTATACAGCAAAACTTTGAGTCTCATTCTCAAACATAGCTGGGGAAGTAGACGGGACATGTTTGGAAGGATGATAACAAATCCACATTTGAAAGCATAACCAACACAGAAGAAAGAGCACGGGAGGTAGGACAAATGTTTCTTTGGTTGATTGGTTGCCTGCTTGTTTATGTCTATGTTTTTTTGGGGACTATGTGTCGTGGAGACTTGTTTAGCCTGAAAATTTCTATGAAGCAGTGAGTGCATTGGACTGCTGGTTCTTCTGCTATCATTTCCCCACCTCCAAAGTGCTGAGATTACAGACATACAACCAACACCATGTCTGGATTCTTAGTGGTGTTTTAAAGTTTTTCATTTTACTTATGACTTAACTATTTACTTTCTTTCATGTAAGTATAAGAGCTTGGGAACAAACAAGTTTTGGGTAAAGTATGTACATGAAGAATGTGATACTGTTGAGCAGAGGAAAGTGAGAGCTTATTCAATTACATCTTTCCAGATAGGTTACTGGGAACCCAAAACTGTTTCAGAGATCTTAGGGCTTGGGAATATCATGAGCATACTTCTACTGTTTACATAGATGGGACCATATTTATGCACTAATTATCTTTAAAGTTTAAACTCAAGGGAGAAATCATCATGGGATCCTGTGTCTTTTCAGGCCATTTCTCAAGTGGCATCTATATCAGAGTTGTAATGGAGATAAATGTAACTTCTATTGTGTTCAGGAAATGTCATTTTTCACTTTGTACTGAAAATCTGTACAGTATCTGCACACTTTACAAACATATGCAAAATCCATCTTCAGTGTGAAACTCTTTCTAAAAAAATAAATCATTTTTACAACCTATATTTTTAATCATAGCTTTCAGAAGTGTCTCTTTTCTCATTTTTTCCGTAGAGCCTACCTTTCCTTGTTTAAATGCTATCATCTCAATTAGGTTCTTGTTGCCATGTTCTATCGCTTTCATTCTTATGCTCTAAGCCTCTGAGGACCACCATTCGGCTCTCTGCTTATATGTGGATGAGGTCTTGGTGTCATCTTTGTCTCTTAGTCCACATCATAAAATCTGCAAATAATCACTTATTTTTTCTCCCCACAAATATTAAACAATTATTAGTGTGTACGATGCTTTGCTCATTACTAAATATTTTTGTATGTTTAAATAGGTCAGATGCTCTCTCTTCCATGGTTGGGTGATATATAAATATATAAATATGTATGTGGATTTCACTAATCTTTGAAAATATCTTCCAAATATACAATGAAAAATGATAAAGATATGGCACAGGGAACTGGTGATATCATTCTAGGAGCTAAGAGGTGACAGAGATTCTACACAAGCAGAGATAATTCCTAAAGTTATGAAAATTGCTTCATGCTTAATAGAAAGGCTTGACTCTATCCTAATGAGCAGTGTGACAACTTGCAATGGACGTGAGTGTATGCGTCAGGTTACAGGTGGCATTTTAACTGACCATGTCATCGTGCAAGAAGTTTGAATATGAATCGGGCCATTGTTTTTTGCCTAAGACAGTTTTGCAATTATACTGATGGAGTTATTGGCTGCCTTTCTTCATTTGCGATATAATCTGGTTTAGACTGAGTATTTTCTATAGATACCTGTTAGAAGTCTGTTACATTAGCTCAGCCTGGAGAAGAAGGCATCTGAAGTTGATTGGTGGCCCGGGAGATCTGTTAAGACATTACATCATTTTGTTCTAACACTGCCAACTATTTGTATTTTGATTTATGCCTTAATGCATTTTATTTTGTATTTGATTTCATTATTTATATGTTTATTATTTCCTCTATCCACTGTTAGATGCTTTGATGGCAAGGATTGCATCTTTAAATCCTGTTTCTTCAGAGCAATCTCTGGCTACTGTCTGGAACCAACAACTAGTCATTGAATAAGTAGATATTTGTATTAATATAAGTTAACCAGTATATTTTTTGGACAGAAATTACCGCAGGTCTCTGTTGTATTGTTAATGTTTGTGGGTATGGGGGGAATTGTTCCACATAAGTTTGTAATGCATATCAGTCTACAGTCTAATTTCTTTTTAGATGATAACATCATATTGTGTTCTAAAATGGAGTGATGTATTAATTGAAAATCATATAGACTTTTGACAATAAGAGAAGGTGACCCAAAGTACACACTGTAGGAGGAATGAGTATAGCTTGTTAAACAGTAGGTTTTCATGAATAAATAAATAAATATGTGACTAATAAATTGTGTATTTGATACATGCATATTTCAGTTGCTTTGCGCTGTTTTGTCATTATCAAAGATATTGTTTTGTAGTCAGGAAAACGTATTTTATGTAATAAGCCCCTGAGTTTCTCAAAATAAGGACTGAAGCTCATGTACTAGTATTTTTCAACTTTCTTGAACAATTTTTGATATTTAGCCAGGGTTTGTTCCTCTGGATGTATTTGCACTTAAATGTGTACTTCGTAGAAATTGTACCTTCATTCAGCTCTCTGAAAAGCATTCTTTTAAATGCTGTTAAAGGATCAAATATTTAGAATAATGAATATATTATCATATACAAATAAGTCAGCTGAGATTGTCTACTCTCTGTATCATAAGTAGATTCTAATGTTGTTATAACTAACACACACTATAAATTATAGTATTCAACTGAAAGGTTTTTTCTCAAATAAAATTATTTCATGGTTTCCAAATTTGTGAAGTTTAAGAGTAGTAAAATGGTCATACCAAACCAAATGCTTACTTAAATAACTTACTTTGATTATTAGATTAATAGGAATCAAGGCATTTTCTCCATTAATTTCTGAAGTTCTCCTATGTTGGAAATTTATAGAATTCATCTCGATATAAAGTAGGTCATAGTTAAGGTTCAATATTAAGGGCACAATTGCTTGACTGGTGTTCTGGCTGTGAACTATGCTGGCACCACTCTTTACATTCCTAACACTTTTGTTACTATGTATTTATTTTTCAGAATTCAATAAAATTGTTTATACTCAAAGCTTCATGATGAATCTTACTACTCCCTCATATATTGACCTACTTTTCCCCAACACCCCAAAAGGTTGTGACCTCTATTATCAAAATCTCCATGCAGATGGAAGCTCTGATGAGATTCTAATTAAGTGAAAACCTTTCTGTAATTATACATGTTCACTATTTAATGAGAATCATTCTATAATTAGAAATTTATTTGGACACTTGAAGATTTCAGACTGTAGCTGCAGTGTCCTGTTTCAAACATTTTTCATTCATGAGGGAGCCAAGTTCTCTTCCCCACAAATGTGTCACTGCCAAGGGAAATTTCTCCTTTAATTAAGTGTACTATTCAAAATACAAAAATTTCTACTCTTCCTTTTCTCGTCCGAACACAGGTTGAAAATAAAGAAGCACATGAAGTCCAAGTTTCCTCAGTGTGAGGTAAGAGTGGTTAATTATTGTCCCAATATATTTCCAGTCATCACTGAAAACAAACTACTGGTAAATTTTGCTTTAGGAAGAATCACAGAAGCTTTTCAAGCTCTTTCTATCTAGAAGACTAAGAAAGAAAAAATTCTTCAAGGAATATGTGACTCATGACCATTAACTAAAGAAATGTCTGAAACTGCGGTAGGAGAAAGGACACTTCAAAAAATTTGTTTACAGTGTTTTGTTTTATTTTGTTGTTGTTTTTTTCTCTCTAGAATTTGTTTTTCTTTTTAACCTCTTCCCATATCTTGGATCATTTTATATGTGATTTGTGGTTAATTTGCATGCCCTTCCTGCCTCTCTTTCGATACCCTAGAGATGGCACTCTTACTGTAACTACACATCCATAGTAAACCACATCTGACTCATTAACAGAAGGTTCCACACTGCTAACTGGAGAGGAAAACTTGAACCAAAATATCAGCCTAGTTATAGGGTACATATTAAATATGAGTAGGTAGAAGCTTTTGATATATTCTTAAAATATGTTAAGACTTATACTAAGTATCACTCTGTGTCACTGCCTGTACTTAGTGTAAACCAGGACCTGAGTTTTCAAGAACAGGGAAAGAGGAGGGGAGAGATAGGAACAAAGGCACATAGAAGAGAAGGAAACAAAAGAACAAACAGAAGAATATAGGGAAGGGAGGAAGGGCAGAAAGGAGGGAGACAGTCTGACACACATGCTCAGAAGTCTATTCATGAGGAGAAACCTTAGCAATTCACATCATTTTGAATATATGGTAATAACTTACTTAGCACTCATGAGCAAAGGTACATTCCAAAGATGAAATCAATGGAATTGATGAGAGCATTAAGAGATGTCTTTGTTAGGTGTACAGGCTGTATTAAGTCATCTATGTAGAACCGAAGGAAGCATATCAGCCTACAGAATCCTGATATCCTGATGATAGATTTTCTTTGGAATAGAAGGAAGGGCATTACAATGTCTCCTTGTATGTGTGAGCAAGAGAACATTATATTGTTTTCTAGTAAAAGTAAACTGATATGTTGAATATAATATGTTCATTTGAGTATAAATCAAAGTAGTAGTTCATGCTACTTGAGGACAAATGCTGAAATGGTAGGGCTACCATAAGATTTCAAAACTGTATACTGTAAATTAAAATCTAAATGAAATTCTTATTCATTCATTCGTTCATTCGAGAATAAAAACTTATTTTTATTACTCCATTTTAAATATTCCAATGTTAATAAATGAATGTGTAAGGACTATTTTTTAATACTGCCAGCAACAAACTAATGTAGAATTGTCTGTGATATAGTATTGATATTTTTAGGCAAGGATTACAAATGTGACTACTAGTTGCATATCAGGAACTCACTTGTTTCCTGGACATTAGTCTTTACTAATATATTTGAAGACACTATAAGCTATTTCTTTCCTCACTATCCTTAAAACTAAATAACTAAGGGTTTAAGAGTAGGGATTCGTGCTCTCAGTTTACATCTCCTATGGAGCCCAGGACAGTGTGGCAGGAAGGAGGGGACGCTCCTCTGTGCTCTATGTCACTGCAGTGACTTACAAGTACCTTTTAATTCACTGTCCTTACACAGTATCAGCCATGTGAGAAGGAACACAGATTTCTAGTGAAAACTAGGGTTTTATTCCCATAGAGTACAATCCATGGGAGATTCTGTACATTGAGAAGATGTGTGAATAATTTGATATTTCTAAAATGAAAGAAATAGTAGAACTTGAAAAAAAAAAAAACAAACTTAATTCCTGTACTTTTCCTATTACCAGTCCCATAGCATTAAGGGTTAGTTTAAATTCCTCAATGTTCAATTTATTTTCTTCAATGACTATTATTTACTCCAAGCAAAAGTTCAAGTTTATGGATAACATCATTTATTTATGACAGAATAAATCTTTTAAATCTGATAAAAATTACAAGGTTATAAAGTATATTTAGTTCCTCCAGCAGATGACTTAACATCTACACTTTCTGACATTTTCTCCAATAACATTTTATTTTAAATGTCAACCATACATAAATTCAATCTCGTTACAGACACTGAGATGTTCAAAAGTTCTCAATTTTAGACAGAGGGAGGGAGGAAGAAAATGGAGCAGGCCAGAGAGAAAAAGAGGAAAAGAGTTACTTTAAATGCCTATATCTAAACGTGCCTCAAAATGTTCATCCCTTCTGTAACTTAAATTTTTTAAAAATTCCAGCTTGAAATATAACTATAAATTATGCAGAGAGTCATAAATTTTGAATTGCCCATTGTAATTGTGGCACGATGTTTCAGAGCAATGTCATGGAGAAGAAACATCAAATACCACTTCTTCCTTTGTTTGCAATATAATTCCTTTATGTATTAATAGAGAACACTGTAGATTTATATGCATATATATCTATCAGTGTTTCAGAAATGAGATGATTCTTCAAATGAGCATGGATATTATAAGTATTTGAAGCCAAACAATACATTCACTCAATCTGAAAGAGCTTCTGTCTAGTTTTGATATTCAAGAGAAACAGAACAATTTTAAATTGTTTTACTTTCTATACATAATCAATTGTGTGCTGGGGCATACAATATTAAAATGAACTACTTCATTTTAAGTTTATTTTTAGTACTATTTACATAAAATGAATAAGAATTTTGCTTTTATAAATGTATATGACATAAAAAAATAGAAATACCTCAAAAAACTGGTAATATTATTTATTAATTTCAGAGATTTTCAGATATTAGTGAGTGTAGGTTTTCCTATTGGTGTTGGTATTGATTACATTTAGACAAACTGAACACATGCTCTCTATTCCTATTCACTGTTTTCCCTGTTGGGGGCAATGTCCTTCCACTTCTATTTAGGAAATGACTACAATGTGTTCATATGTTAGAGAATAGATTGTTCTTTTAAAGAAACAATTCAATCTTAAAGTAAAGCAGAGTCTACACGCCAAACTCACATTCCATGAAACATTGCAACAATTGTAAAATGTATAAAGTTTATAGTTTATTTCTGCAACCTGCATAGTAAATTGTTCTTTACAATGATGAAATAATGAATAGAAATGAATTCTCTTGTCCCACCTGCACAATAATTTTATATGGAAAGTGTTTATTACTATGATCCTCAGAGTCCCTTAAAACTAGTTATATATTCCTTCTAGTTATTGGTTATATATAATGCAGGAGATAAAAACTATGAGACAAATGAACAATGGGTTAAAAAGAGAAATATTGTTATAGTAAGAAAATTATCTTAATTTATTAGTTGTATTCTTTTAAGTATGCTAAAATTATGATTTTACATTAGAAATCAGATAGTTTTAAAATTCATTTTGAAATGCTGTGCTACTTAGAGTCAAAGTGTAGTGATGAGCATAATATAATTCCTATATTAACACATTTTTGAAACATTAGGATGAAAGCATTTTTAAGTTGGCATACTGAAACATTCACAGAAAGGCTGGATAGAAATTAGCAAACTACAGGGGAAGATCGGAGGAGTAACATGAAGGAATAAGAAAAAGGATTAGCGATGTGCACATTAGGCACAGTTAAATAAAGAGTGCCAGGCGTCCAACCAGAGTCCACTTGTCAGGCACATTTGCATAAAGAGTGCCAGGCGTCCAACCAGAGTCTGCTTGTCAGGCATATTTGCATAAAGAGTGCCAGGCGTCCAACCAGAGTCTGCTTGTCAGGCATATTTGCATAAAGAGTGCCAGGCGTCCAACCAGAGTCGGCTTGTCAGGCATATTTGCATAAAGAGTGCCAAGTGTCCAACCAGAGTCTGTGTGAGTCTCTCCCTTCAGTACTTAATCACTCGCACAGTGAACGAGATTAGTTGCTTGACTGGGCTAATCCAGATTGTTTCTTTTTTAAAAAAAATTAGATTATTCTGCACAAGAGAAGAATTTCATAGCAAAATTGAGGCTACTCAGTTAATGGGGGATAATTCCATGATTTACAATATCTGTAAGAATTTGTCAAACTCTCAAGAATGACGTTGTTTTAATGAACCAACTTAAGTCTGTAGTATACTATAATCAACATACTGTGCTGAAGAAAAAAAAGTAATTTAAAGTACTTAGATTGTGCAATTGCTCTTGTTATCTTAATACCTCATCTTGTTTGAAAAGAAAATTCCATGTATTTCTTTTTCTGTAGAGAAAATATTTAGAATTTTTGCAGAAAGGAGCAATTTGGTATGTAAACAATGGTGAGATGAAGTCAGTAATTGTTATTTTATTCTATATTCTAGTTTAGTATATGCGTAATATACTAGTCTATTATAGCTTTCAGTAATGAAACTATACACTAAATCCAGGATTTTATTCTCTTAAACAGGGTAATTAAAAAGCATCTTGCAAAATGTATTTCATTTGAAATTTCCAGTCAATCAGTAGTTATTTAACAAAGAAAAGAAACACAAATTACATTATCTTATGGTAGCCCCGCTAAGCTAATTATAACTGTTTATTTCACTTTTCCTATAAGATACCTTTGAGCATTAGTTTTCATCTTTTATCATGTATAAAGAAATATGAAATTTGAAGACTAAGTCTGCAGTTGTCTATTATACAACCTTCTTTTCTTGTTAGTGAAATCTTCAAATAAAAATCAGCTTTTAGCATTTCCTCAACAGATCATGGCTTGGGGGAGGCACATAGATCCCCTGACTAGAAATGGTTTATTTCTTCATGTGACAGCTTCTGTTTTCTTGCACACAAAATAGAATAATGTCACAGAACAACTAGCATGTCTGTGAGGGGAAAACCATAGTCATCTATTGGCTCAAAAGAACAGCTCAAAGAAATTGGGGATATATTATAATATTGGTTTGATTGGGAAGTAGCTAATTATTACAAAACAATAAATAGTTAAATGTTGTGTAAGTTGTTGCATGAGTTACATTTTGCATGCTATGATATAATATCTGACAAAAGCAAAAGAAGTAAGAAATGAAAGAGGAGGAAGGAAGAAAGGGAGAGAGGGAGGAAAGAAGGGAGATAGAAAGCAGAGGTCAGTATTTTTGGTTCATATTTGAGTGTACAGTTTATCCTTTTGATAGACGGATGGTAGCAGGTATATTGAGTCAGCTGGCCACCTCACATCAGCAGTCAGGAAGCAGAGAGAATTGGCTGCTCCACTTGTGCTCTCTCCCTCAGCTGTCTTTCAGTCTAGGACTCCTAACCATGTAAAGCATAATCCCTATTCAGGTTAAGTCTTCTTTCTTCAGAAAATTTTTCAGGAAATATTTTATTAAACACACCAAGACATGTATTTCTATGGTGACTATAAATCTAGTCAAGTTGACAAAGAATATCTGTCATCAGAAACTCCTTCATGGAAAGCCGATCTACAGAGTGGAAGTGGAAATATGATACTAAGCCAGATGCTATATTCTGTATTTATTCTTACCATTTGCTGGATCTGAATCTCTATGCATGAAAAACAAGAATAAAGCTAAAAGGGTCATCACTTTAACAAACAAATTTTCAGTTTGTCATGATGTACATAGTATATGTGGTAAATTATGTTAAGTATATTGGAGAAGTTTATACCATGCTCAGTAAAATTGAGAAAAAGATGTCACAGGTTTTCCATTTTTAAAAAAAAATGAGGTGGAAGGGAATTAGAATAGTGAGTGAAATCTGCCCTATGGGTTGAAGGTATTAAACTTGGAAGTTGTTTTCTTCCTACCAAAGTCAGTATTCTTTTTCTTAGAAAATGGTTGCCCCTTAAGCCCAAGTTGGATAGCAATGAACATGTTTAGCCCTCTTATTCCACTCCATTTTATTGGAGTCCCTTGGGTTTTTTTATATTTATAAGTAAAATGTAATGATAAATATAAATATTGTTCATTTATTAAGAGGTAAAACGCAAGGACTTGAAGAGATGAGATGATTCAAATATTAAGAGAACTCAGCTCACCAGGTACTGCCCCGAACCCGCGAGACACAGGGAGGTAGGCGGGCCTAGAAACCCCCCTGGATCCCAAAAGCGGGCGGCTGTGGCAGGAAACTTCTGCCTGGGACACTAGGATTCCATAGACAAGCAGCTCCGGGAGGAACGCAGAAAAGCCCATAGCAGGGGCAAAGCGTCCCCAGAGCTCACTGACTCTGCCCGCTTTCTGCGGGCCACAGAGACTGACGGCCAGCAGC
>JAPYYD010002914.1:0-14761 GCA_028551405.1 Uromys caudimaculatus
GGTAATCTAGAAAAGTATAAACTTGGAATAAAAATCAATAGTTTTTTTATATACAAAGGACACAGAGAGAAAGAAATCAGGAAAACCATATCATGCACAATAGCCTAAAAATTAATCTTGGATTAAATGAAAGGAAGTGGAAATCTTTCACTAAGAGTATGAAATACTGGTAAATAAAAACTTTTAGCACAATGAATAAAGAGATCAAAGAAAAGGTAGAAGGTGCAAAAGCCTCCCATGTTCATGTGTCTATAGGTTTACTATTGTAAAAATGGACTGTGAAGCAAAAGAAATACACAGATACAACAAAATCCTCATCAAAATTCCAATGCAAATCTATTTCTCTGCTAAATGGATAGATTAGTAAATTGATCCTACCAACTTATCACTATACCCATAGATCCCTCCTTCACTTAGTCCTCTTCAGCGAAGCTTCTATTTGCTAGCATTGGCACTTAACCCAGAATTCCATAGCTAGTCAGAGTGCAGAGAATTAGAGACTACAAGAATGATGAGCACTAAATGGAACATAAAAATCACATCTCTACTCCTGAAGCCTAGGTATCACTGCTGAAGATTGGAAGGCAGAAAAATTTTACAAGCTAGAGATAGCATATAACTTCAAGAAAATAGTATTTTCTCTACAGAATAGAATGGGATGTTGAATGTATGAACTAATAGCAGTAGTGTTGTCATACATAAAACCTGATCAATCTCAAGCCAGACATGTAGAGAGAAGTAATCTGGCATCAATGGGAGGAGAAGCCCTCGATCCTTTGAAGGCTCAATACCCCAGTGTAGAGAACTATGAGGTCAGAGGTTAAGAGTGAGTGTGTGCGTGGAGGAGCACCTCATAGGAACCAGGAAGGGAGAATTGGATAGAAGAATTGTGGAGGGGAAATCAGGAGCAGGGATTATATTTGAAATGTAAATAAACAAAATATCCAATAAAAAATAAAAGGTTTCTACAAAAAATAAGTAAAGAAAAGGAGTGAATGTATTCAGAGAGTCCAACTTTTAGCTGAAGAGCTATTTGTAATGCGTAGCTGCAAGAAAAAGGAAAGCCCCTTTGATTTGATTATGTAGTGCCTGGTGTGACATCCCCTGCCTAACATGGATGGCCATACACTCAACAGTATACATAGAGCACAAATTAGACACAGTAGTTAATTTTATAAATGAGGACACAGAGCTGATGTCTAGCGAAAGTTGGGATGTATCTGGGAGGATCTAAGGGAAAGAAAAGAATATGTCCAGAATACATTGTGTGAAATTCCCAAAGGCAATAAAAATATTTCTCTTTATTCCTTTCACATGTCCTTTATTTTATCAGTGTTTCAATGAATATCATTTCTTTGCTGTAAGATTTCACTGAAGGAAAACAGATATAAAATTCAGGAGAAGTTTTAAATATTATTTAAATTAAGTTTTAATATAGCTTTTAGATGTTTTCTGCCAAATTTCTATAGGAGACATGCATATATATTAATTATCCTCTGGAAGAGGAGGGTAGAGTTATATTCATACATTTCAAGGAAATTCACCCTGTAGTCATGAAAAAAATGCTACAATGTGGGCCAAAGGTAGCCCAAGATAATTGGTCATTTTTATAACTGCAACAAACATTCTGAGATCCTGACAATAAATCATCTTGAGTAGAATATTTCATGTAGGAGTTTCATTTTCCTATGAATACTGGTTCAAAAGTCTCTTCTTGATTATTATGTTTTATTGTAAAATTTTGTGTGGGCCAGTTGAATCATGTGATCTCTGCCTGCATCAGTGTCCCTCATCCCTGTAATGAATTTTCTTCCCACTGAGACAGCAGATAAGTACAAAGAATTATTTCAGACCACGTGTTCAAAAATTAATCTGACCTACATAGGCTGATGATCATCATATTGCATAGCATTGAATCCAGCTGGAATAGTTTTGGTGATGGGCAATGTGTCACCTACCAAACACACACGGATTGCTTTAATTCCTCAAGAAAAATATTCTTTATATCGTTAAAACAATCTACGTGGAATATATTGGCATTCCCAGGGCTTACAGGCATTGAGTTTTACCTATCCCCTAAGAGCACTAGATACTTGGGACTATGTGATTAACCGTCTGAACCTGTGAGAACACTCATATTCCTGCCACCCTTTTCTTTGCAAATTAAAGTAGAGATTCAGATGTTCTGTTTGGATTGAGCGTTCATCTGTTCCTCATTCTCTTTACTGTCATCAGCTGTGCATGAGACAGACAGCAACATTTGTTAACTGCTTTCACCATAACATTGAGAATAGAGGTTGGTGCTCTATTAATCTACATAAACAACACCATACTTCTCTTTGGGACATAAGATATTCTTATGCTTGGAATATTTAGTATTTTTAGATTCCCAGGCTTGAAATATTATTATGGAACATGCCGCAGCTCCAACCAGAGAGCATTTCAATGACCCCATAACCTATTCCCCTACTGTACCAATTTTTTACATGTTAATGCGAGTAGAGTAGTGTTTGTGGGATTTTTCCAGTGGTAATGGCCCTTAGTTTTCTTTCCTTGAAGTCCACATTGCACTCAGCATTGGGAAACTTTCCCCACAGAGTCAAAACTCCATGTGAATATCCATGATTTCCAGTTCTGTTACAATTTTCATCACTGGCAGCACTTCCAACTTCCTGGTGTTTTCTACATTCTGGGGGTGAGAAGAGGTCATGTCAAGGATCTGGTCCAGACGGATAACACTTTCTTTTTTCTCTTTATTTCTTTCTTTTTGTTATTTCTTGTCATGAAATCAATAAAGACATTGTACACTGTGTCACAAAGGTTTTACCTTGTCTGTATAGCATATCCTGGTTGTCAGTGAAATGCTGAGGATGAAGCTGTGACATTTTAAGATGTTTGAAGAGAATCTTAAATCAAAACTGACCTATTATAGTCAGTCCATGTGGCAAAACTCCATGGTGTGTTTCATGAATATTTGTTTATTCTTCTGCCGCAATTAGTGAAATGGAGAGTGAAGAAGAGAATGTTCTCTGCACAGCTTTCTTAAATCTTTCACTGAAACAGATTGTACTCATTCTTGCTTCATGAAAAGAAATACAGTAGAGTCTGCATTTAGCCGCCAGTTTGTGAATATCCACAATGATCTTGTTCTTTTTAAACAGTGGTTCCCAACCTGTAGTTCATGACACATTTGGCAAGCTTCTGTCTCCGAAAATGTTTACATTATGGTTTGTAATAGTATCAAATTTACAATTATGAAATAACAACTAAAGTAATTTTATGGTTGTATGCCAACATACCATGAGGAACTGTCTTTACAGGTCACAATACTCTTATTGTAAAGGCTATCATTACTCATAAGATTCTAATAAATTCACAGAGTAGATATTCCTGTGTGATAAAAATGTTTAGTATTTCTTGGCTCTGAAAACTGAGATATCAAGAGTATCATCAACATAGTCGGAGAACCACTGCAACTTTTTGGAACTAAACAATTAATTGGGAGCTTGCTCATGACTTTAGACCTTTAATCAATCAGGTAATATGATGGCATACATTCATTCATGTTGTTGAACAGGTCGCTAGATGTTCTACATTCAGATACACAAATGATAAGAAGAGAGAGCTGCTGCACCTGATTTGGAATTCTGAAACCCCAAAGTCAACCCCCAAGTCACACATTGCCTACAAGGCCACACCTACTTTAATAAAGTCAGACTTCCTAATTCTTGTCAAGTAGTTCCTCTTCATAGTACCTAAGCCTTCAAATATAAAGGCCTATGGAGGTCATTTCTTTTTAAACCACCAGAGATTTTTATGGAAGGTTTTTTTTATTGATTGATTGCTTTTGCTGCTCATCGCCCTACACTAAGTATCCTGTATTAAAACAAGAATCCGATTCGCACCAGTACAAAAGTGTGAGGTCCAAAATGTCAGCTCTTAATATGACACTGGGACATTGGTTTCATTCCCAGCACAAAATGAAAATGAATAACCACTTAAGAATCTGGTTACAGGATTTTCAACATGCTCTTCCGTCCTCTAAGGACTCAAGAACATACATGTGGTACATGTGTTTATATATCAGACTAGACACCCACAAATATACAACAAAAAGCTCAGCTAATTAATTAATTTAAATAAAATAATGCATTTCATAATATTCCAGGGTCAAGAGAGTGTCTTGAAGCACATAGGAATCATGCAACACAATGCTGAGAAGAAAAGTGACAAAGAAGAGAAATTTCACACTTAAAATACTTCAAATAAATCCTAGTTGATCCCTAAAGCTGAATGGGGTTCAACAGAAGCCTGCATCATCCCTTATCTGTTTGGGCACAAAATCTTTCAAACCCAGTTCTTTGAGTTTGTCTTTCCAGGAGATTCATGATGATCCAGAATGTGAAACAGAGTTTATTTAAAAACAAAACAAAACGTTTTAAACAGAGAAAGTTAAGCACATAAGAAATAGGGCACTACAGAGAGTGAATGTTGGTGTCCCAGAGGAAATCACTGTTTTCCTCTTTATGGAGCAGTCATATGCACCATTAACTATATTATTGGAAGAATTTTGTATATTTCTAGCAGACATTACATAAATTCCTGGCAGTATGCTGAAACCAATCACCAGCATTCCATGACTGAAGCAATATAAATGCCATGATACCTTTCAAGACCCCTGCAGAGAGTTGGTGATGTTGAGATCAAATACTGTGATGAATCACATGACATTTTTTGTAGAATTCTGCACTAATATCATTTGGACTTCGGCTTCTGTTTTGATTTCTTTCATTTCTTTGTCTGAAGGATATAATGAGTGCTCCTATTTCTTTACTGGTTATGGGACTGTTTAGATAGTTTAACTGATTTTGATTTAACATTGATACATAATATCTATCTAGAAAATCATCCATTTCATCCAGAGTTTTCAGTTATGTAGAGTACAGGATTTTTTTTAGTAAAATCTAAAAAAATTAGATTTTCTTTCATTTTCTGTTGGTATATTTCCTTTTTCTTTTCTGAGTTTGTTAATTTGGATACTGTCTCTTTTAGTTAGTTTGGTAAAGTATGTATCTACCTTGTTTATTTTCTCAAAGAACCAGCTCTTGGTTTTGTTGATTCTTTGTATTTTTCTCTTTGTTTCTAATTGGGTGATTTCAGCAGAGATTTTGAAAATTTCTTGTAATCTACTCCTATTCACTGTGTTTGTTTCTTTTTGTTATATAGTTTTCAGGTATGCTGTTATTTATCTAGTATAGGATCCCTGCAATTTCTTTATGAATGTGCTTCGTGATATGAATTTTCCTCTTAATATTGCTTTTGTTGTGTCGCATCAGTTTGTATATGCTGTGCCTTTATTTTCATTGAATTCTAGAAAGTCTTTAATTTCTTTATTTATTTTTTCCTCGACCAAGTTTTCATTGGATAGAAAGTTGTTCAGGTTCCATGAACATGTGGGATATCTGTTGTTTTTCTTGTTGTTGAAGTTCAGCCTTACTCCATGCTTATCTGAGAGAATGCATAGGTTTATTTCAATCTTCTTATATCTATTGAGGCTTGTATTTTGTATGTGGTCAAATTTAGAGAAAGTTCCCAGAAAGTTCTGAGAAGAATGTATATATTTTTTGGTTTGGGGTGAAAAGTTCTGTAGAAATCAGTGTATTTCCTTTGGTTCATAATTTGTCCTTCTCTTAGTTTCGTTGTGTCAATGTACAATTTCTGTTTGAATGATTCTCATATTCCTGAGAGTGGGGTGTTGAGGACTCCCACCATGATTGTGTGAGATTCAATGTGTCTTTTGAGAACTAAAAAAGTTTCTTTTAAGAATGATGGTGCACTTGCATTTGGAACATAGACATTCAATACTGAGAATTCATCTTGGTGAATTTTTTTGCTTTGATATATATGAAGTGTCCCATCCCACCTCTTTTGATAAACTTTATTTGAAAGTATTTTTATTGGATCACAGAATGACTACTTCAGCTTCTTTCTTAGGTCTGTTTGCTTGGAAAACTTTTACAGCCCTTTACTCTGAGATAGTGTCTGTTTTTGTTTCTGAGATATCTTTGTTACCTGTGTTCAGTCAAATGCTTGATTCTGGTTATGTATCCTGTCTGTTAGCCTGTGTCTTTTTTATTGGGAGAATTTAGACCATTGATCTTGTGAGATATTAAAGACCAATGATTGTTAGTTCCTGTAAATTTTTTGTTGTTGTTGTTGGACATGGTACGATCTGTATGTGATGTGGTGTTTTTTGTGAGATGATTAATTTCCTGTGGTTTCAGGGTGTATTTACTCTTCTTGTGCTGGGGTTTTCCTTCTATTATCCTTTGTAGGGCTGGCTTAGAAAAATATTGTTTAGTTTTCATTTCTCCATGAAATATCTTGTTTTCTCCATGTATGGTTACTGAGAGATTTGCTGGGTATAGTAGTCTGTGCTGGCATCTCTGGTCTTGTAGAGTTTACATGACATCTTTTCAGAATCTTCTTGTTTTTATCATCACTGTTGAGCAGTCAATTGTAATTCTGATAGGTCTGACTTTGTGTTTTACCTTGTCTTTTTCTTTTACAGCTTTTAATGTTCTGTCTTTCTGTGTATTTAGTGTTTTGATTATTATGGGATGTTAGAAATTTCATTTCTAGTCCAATCTATTTGGTGTTTTGTAGGCTTCACATATGTTTATGGCCATCTTTTTCTTTAGTTTAGGATGGTTTTCTGTAACTTTGTTGAAGATGATCTCTGGCCCTTTAAACTGGGAATCTTCACTCTCTTCTATTCCTATTATTCTTAGGTGTGAACTTTTCATGGTGTTCCAAATTCCCTGAATGTTTTTGTTTGGAATGACTTACACTTTGCATTTTCTTTGACCAATGCATCCATATCTACAATGGTATGTCCCATTTCTGAGGATGTCTCTTTTATCTCTTTTATTTTGTTGGTGTTTCTTGCATCTGTAGTTCCTTTTCTCTTTCCTAGGTTTTCCATCTTCAGTGTTGCCTTCATTTGCGATTTCTTTTTTGTTTCTATTTCCATGTTAAGTCTTGGTTTGTTTTGTTCCTTTCCATTACTTGTTTTATTGTGTTTTCCTGTATTTCTTTAAGAGCTTTACTTGTTTACTCTTCAGAGGATTCTACCTGTTTGTCATTGTTTTCCTGTATTTCGTTAAGGTGGTTATTTATATCTTACTTGAATGCTTCTATTACCTTCATGAGATGTCATGAGATGAAATTTTTGGTCAGAATCTTGTTCTTCACGTGTCTTGAGTATTCTTGGATATCTTTGGTCAGAGAACTGGAAACTGATGATACAAATTTCCTTATGTTCTTGTGTTTACCTTTCACTATCTGGCTATCTCTGTTGTTAGCTTACATAGATTTCTCATAGATTGGACTGGCCTCCTTGGGAGCAGATAGAGATATGTGACCTAGGTTACTCTAGGCCTACTAGGAGGCAGGCAGTACTGTCTCTGGTGGGGTGGTAGAGCCCTGTTTGTCATTGGTTTAGCAGGTATCCTGTGTCTTTAGTGAGAAAAGACCTCCTGGAAGACAGGCAGGCTGTAGGTATAGGGTAGGTGAAGAGGCAGGCATGTTGATCTGTCACAAGTTAACATAGAGGTATAGAACTGTCCTTTATTTGTTTTATTCATTTCATCCACTCTGATTTCCCAGCTATCTACTGTGTTATTTAAACTACCCTCTCTTTCTTGCAAAGGTGATTAGGTTGTCTTTCTTTACACAGGCCAATACATAATGTACATCATGTTATATTTTAAATATTTGCTCTTTCTTTCTTTTATTTAAAATTCTTGAACTAACCCATCAACAGAGATCCCCATATTCAGGTTCAAATCACATAATTTCTAGTGTTGCTGATGCTTTATTTCATCATACCTTCCCTAAGAGATATTTCCCAATAGGTTCTTTAAAGACCAGAACTCTCCTTGGTGTACCATTATGTAGCCATCTGTGTTCCTTAAAAAGCTTCCAAGTGTATGTCTTAATCACTTTTATCATGCTGTGATCATACACCATGACCATGAGATGTTATAAATTGGACATTTTATGTTGGCTTAATGTCTCAGACAGACAAGATTATACCACGGCAAGTAGGTACAGCAGCAAACGGCCAGCATGTTGGCAGGAACTCTGAGCTGAAAGCATGCATCTTAAGATATAAACATGAAACAGAGAGTGTGAATTGGAAACAGTAAAACCTTTTCATTTCAAAGCCCATCCCCAGACACATACTTGCTTCGCCAAAGCTAAACCAATTAAACCTCCACAATAAATAAGTGCTGCCAAACGAAGACCACATATTCAAATATCTGAAAATATATGGATCATATTTATGCAAACAATCACATTCTCCTATGCAACAGTAGGTTCATGGTTATATCATAAAGCAAAATAAATTTAATCTAACTTCAGTAATCTCCATAATCTTTCATAGTCTCAATAGTGCTCAGTAGTCCAAACTCCAGAATTTATTCTGAGATTCAAAGCAATCTCTTATTTGTGATCATCTGTACATCAAAATCAATGACATATTTCGATGTATGTAATTGTACACAATTCACCATTTTTATTTCTATATATCTCTATGTCTGTGACAATGAGAATGTGAATGGTGGGAAGAAGTGGAGGAACGAAGAAAGGTAGGAAGGAAGGAAGGAAAGAGGGAAGGAAGAAAGGAGGAAGGAAGGAAATGTACAAACCCTGGCACTGAGGAAGCTGAGTCAGAAGAATCATGAATTTAAGATTACCCTAGGCACCATAAAAAGACCCTGTGTTTGTATTTTTGTGTGTGTGTGAGAGAGAGGGGGGGGGTTCAAGTTGGGAGAGGAGGAGGAAGAAAACAAAATAAACTTACTTATAAACTTTTTTATTTGCCTTTGAGTCTCCCATATCTGGAGAAATAACTGATTAGAGTCAATCCTATTATAAGCTATTCCACAAGAATGATGCTGCTTTGGTAGTATGTAACATCAAATCAATGTCAGGACTAAATAAAGCCTACTTGTCAAGTCTGTGTTTTTAACTCTTTACAGAGAAGTAACAAAGTTTGCACAGATTTACATGAATGGGTCATCTGCAAAATGACCAAAATTACTACTATAGTAACATAGCTGCAAAACAGAAAAAAATGTAAATGTAATTTAGAAATGCATGACAGATAACAAAAGAAACAATAAAATAACTGTAGATATAAGTCAAGAAGAAAAGAAATTATAAAGAAAAGAAATTAGGCTTCCTGTCTATTTATCATGGCAAATTTTAAGACTTCTACCTAATAGCAGGCACGTGTTTAACATTTTTCCTCCATTGGAGATGCTTTATTTCCATTTCAAATGTTATCCCCTTTTCTGGTCACCACCAAGGAAACACTCTTTCTCAACCCCCTCCCTCTGCTTCTATGAGGGTATTTCCCCACCCACCCACCCACTCCTGTCTTACCACCCTAGCATTCTCCTTCACTGGGGCCTTGAACCTTCACAGGACCAAGAGGCACTCCTCCCATTGATGCCCAACAAGGTCATTCTCTGCTACATATGTGGATGGAGCCGTGGGTCACTCCATGTGCACTCTTTGGTTGGTTGACACTGTTTTTCTTCCTATGAGGTTGCAAACTCCTTCAGCTCCTTCCATGTTTACCTCCTTGTACCAACAATGAGAAATAAAATTTAACTTTGCATTTAGAAATTATAATTACAATTTTATGAATAATCCTGACTTTAAATGCTTTTTGTTTATATATATATATATATATATATATATATATATATATATATATATATATATATATAAAGAACCCTGTAAATACTTGTGTATTTTTTGATTTGTACACAAATACTTTGTGTGTTTTGGTGTCTTTGTTGAGATACCAAGTCTTTTAATTTTTGAGAAATAAACTATCTACCAATTAAAATAAAGTAGGTGACTTTTTATTAAATTTTTATTTATATAACAGTCCTCCATCCTGTAGTACGTCAACCCCTACTTTATAGCAAAATGTTCTATGGACTGCACACATCACTTAGGAAAAATTTTGGATGGCTATATGTACTATACTGTCTCTTTCACAATATTAATGTTTTGTTGTGGAAATGTTTACAAGTATTACACATATGTAGACTAAACTGTTATTTCAACACCACACTCTCTCTAAGACTGCATCTGATTCTCATGCATGTCAGGTTTTCTTTTAATAGTGCTTAACTGAACAACCAATGATTCACTTTACCATACTTTCTGCAATAACATGCTTTCAATCAACATAACAAGCTTTTGCCTTTAGGTATTTCTGTGTTAGTTAAGCAAATCACTTTCCCCAGTAAATGATAATTTTAATGCTGCAGCCATTTCTCTGATTCTGTAGGAGCAGTTCTAGACTTCTAATTCTTCATATTTGTTCATTTCAGCATTGGGAATTACAGCCAAATATTGGCTAAAATTATTAATCTCATTCCCTGTGAAACACAAATTGTAGACATTTCCAAATGGTTTTCCTTAAGTGCAAATGTGTAGTCTTATTTCTAGGAAGACTTTTTAAAGGAGAGAGATAATGTGGATAAACAAATGAAGATGAGCATCCCCTGACCCACCTTCACCTTAGGTGCTAGTGGTTTTTTAGTTGAGAGTTCTGTCAGTAGTCGAGGAAGACCAATTTGCATTCTGTAGCCTCCTCAGTTTACACTCTCCATGACCTTCCTCAGCTCTTCAAGTTCAGAAATCAAGCAAGGATGCCTTAATGGGCATAGATATCTGAATATTTATCAAACACATGCAAATTTGTGTTCTTTTAAGAAGACAAGAGCTGTTTCTCCTTGATAGAATCAAACACTGAGCCAAATTACTATTTCCCAAAACTGAGATTTGTGTTACATGGTCATTAAATATAAGCTGAACAATGAAATGAACAGCTAAAAGTCCCTGCTAAGTACCATCTCATATCCATTACTGGGGGGAGCAGATCTGAAGTTATTACAGTGTTTGATGGGTTAATTTGATCTTGCCAGCTCTCTCCAGCTCTCTCCAGGCAAGTGAAGCCTGAGAAATCAATAAAGGACTTGAATACAGGCAGGATTTAGAAGGTATGGAAGTAATGCTGTGGTTGGGTTTAGGGACTCAACAACACTTGACATGGTCCTTGGACATGCTATCAGTTGAGACAGACTGGAGTGACAGCCAACAACATTCCTTTTACACATTGGTAGATCGACCTGTAACCAAGGTGTGAATAAGCACAGTCAGTCTTTCCTTCATTGAACACGAATGCCTGGTTGATCTAGCTTAAGAATATAAGGAGCTAGACAGTCTCTATCCTGGACAATCCAAACTAATATATCACCACTCTTTAGATTTAAATTGACTTTCATCTTGCCTTCCCAACAGAAAGGCTAAACATTGCAAACAAAAACACAAGTAAAACTTTTAAAGTTGAATCTTAGACAAACTTATAATGACAAATGGCATCCTTTGTAATATGTGGGGTACAATTATACTATGAAATCAGTCATTTTTATATGAGACTTAAGTTTAACTAGACATCTTGTTTGTATCATGTACGTCTTATCCTTATAAACCATAGACCTGGTTAAGGATTCAAAAATAAGTATTGATATTAAATGGAGAAGTTGTAAATGATGTCTTCTATGTTGTGGCTCAACTCATCTGAGAACTGTTCTTTGTTCTTACAGAGAAATACAGAAAGCTCACAACATTTGGTGACCACCAGCCTAAAAGTTGATTCTTTTTTCTCATTATGTGGATCTGAAGGATCAGTCTCACATCCTCAGACTTGGCACAGGTTGATGTGGCCAAAAACATGCTCTCCCAATGGAGAAACTCTGGTTTGAACAGATGCATCATTCTAATAGAAACAAGTGATTCATTAGCTGTCATATGTTGAGAATATTAACTGCAGCGTAGGAATAAATATGAGAGGAATGACAATGTTTTCATTAATTACCACTATGTAAATTGGCATGTGATTGGCATGATTACTCATCAGACACAGATGGAACACTTAGTAGAATATCCTTTATAAAAATGGAAAGTTTTATTAAAGTTGTCCATGAATCCATATGTTGTACAGTAGTATATGAATATAATAACTTGAATACCAAAAAGAACCAATGTAGAAAAAGCAATAAACATCCATAAATCATAAAGTCCTACTTTAGAAAATAATTACTTTGTAATTAAAATGAAATGCATTTTAATGTGCAAATGTATAATAATATCATAGAGGAATACTATTTCCTTACTACAGGATTGAACATTTTCAGAGAGAAGGATATTAAAACATAATCTAGCATATAACAAATTTCAGATTTTGAAGTCATAAATACAGAGCCACAACTGGTTCCCTCCACTTCACACTTGAATCAACAAACTGTACTGAGGCTGGAGCGATAGAACAACACTTCAGAGCATTGAGTGTTCTTCTACATGACTTGAATTCAGTTATAAACACTTCCATGGCAGCTCTCAATCTTCTGCAACTCCAGTACCAGGGGATCTACCTCCCTCTCCTGATGTCTATGGAGAGCATGTATTCACATGTTATACACACACATATACAAACAAAACATATATACACATAAAAATAAACTTTAAAAAACCTTAGCAGTCTACACAGTTGTTAGATAATGATGGGTAATTCTGAACAGTCTCAAGTCTGACTCTGAAGGTTCATAACACAGAGGGCCAACGTCAGACATCTCATAGACAAGACAAAATCGTACTTGCAAGGGAATCAAGAACAATGCATCTCAGCATCTCAGCTACTTGACTCAGCCAACTAACTGGACAACTAACATTTCCTGAATAACAGTGAGTGAGGGTTAGATAGAGGCAAGGATATTAGCACTGAAGATGAAAGGAGATTCTTGCAAATAATATACTTTCTCCATCCCATTGACATTAAAGCACCAGATACACTACAACTTGGAAAAAGCTCAAAGAATGCATTATACTTTGATGTTTCAAAATGAGAGAACCCTAGCAAGAAGGTTTGCAGCTCACCATGACTTAGGCACTCTGTAAAATTCTTTCCTTACAGGACCTAGCACCCAATCATATTTAATGACACTCCAAGAAAGAATCTGTTTGAAATTCACTGTACAATTAGACTCTTCCATACTTATTTTTTCTGTAGTAGTATTCATGTATGTTCATGTTTGTGAACACCTATATATAAGCACACATTCAAATGTTGCAGAATATATGAATGTGAAGATCTGACTGCATTTTGGAAAGTATCTTTGATAATGTAGTAAATACTAATGATGTATATGTTATATGGATGTCAAATACACAGTGCTTTAGATAGCTGAATTGGAAACTTCTAGTTTCTTTGGAAAGTTAGTTATGTTAAGTGATGTTTTGCTGGGGTACACAGGTTAAAGATGTTTTGCTGGAGCAGACATGGGAAGGAATGTTTTCCTGAAGCAGACAAAGATGTAAAGATGTTTTGATAAAGCAAACATGTGAAAAGACTCATGATGATGGAGTATAAATGTGACCAAACAGACAGTGGGAGACAAGCGCTGAGCATTGATTTGACTTGGCCAACTTCCCAATTCTTCAAAACAACACACATGTATTTGTTCACCCTATATAACCTTGTTGAACTCAACTTGTGTTAATGCCACAATTGAGGGGATCTTGTGCAATAACTGCTTCCAAGGCCCCGCCTCAAGCCAGTCAAATTTCAAAACTTGCAGTTTCTTCAGAATTGATTTACAGCTGCCGGTTTTTGCCTGGTGTCTGCTTGCCAATAGCCCTGGCCTGCAGCTGCCAATTAGAGTGTAATATCTAGAGTACTCCCTCGAGTCCTAGACTGCAGCTGCTGAATAGTATTTGGGGATTTTATACACATCTAAACTGTTGGTAAGAAAGTGGAGCCTGCCGCCAAGTAACTATTGCTGAAAAGGTCCACTTTTCTTATATCCTAATAAATTTCTCTTCCACTACCTCTGCTGGGTGATGGACTAACAGAGTGACTGAACCAGTATTAAAAGTAGGTTGAACAAAATTATGCCTACAAATAGCAAATAGTCCAAGACTGCTCTTGATATTATGTGCTGGCTGTATTTGTGTGTCATTTTGACACTGCTAGAGTCTTCAGATACATAGGAGCCTCAATTGAGAAAATACTTCCATGAGATCTATCTGTAAGAATGTTCTCAATTAGTTATCATAAAACAATGGCACTACCCGTTGTAAGTGGTTCTACCCTTGGGATGTAAGTCCTTGCTTCTATAAAAACGCAAGCTGAGACCTTTCACTGGATGAGAAAGACAACTTGAGAAAAATCTTCCTGGCTACACAAATATCTTTGATGTGTTGGAGCACTCTTTGGGTTCAAGGACTCTCTAGTGACATCTCTATGTGTTTTGTTTCCTTTTTCTACAAAAGTTAGTAGAAAATTGAGAATCTGATAAGTGTGAGGTCAGCATCCTTATTGAAAAGAAGAGTAACCTACATGGGATTGCAGTCCTGGGAGAGTCACGAACAAGAGACAGGTAGCATGAAGCTCCTGAGGAGTTGATCTCCCCCACTTTAGTCTGAGTGATTCTTTTGCACTGTATATTGTATGTAACAAGTCATACTTCTGACTTCAAAGGGGAATCTATTTATTTGTCTTCCTCTATGATCCAATAAACCTACATAAGACAAAATTTTACTCTAAAAAATGCAGGAAAATAAATAAATAAAAGCAAGCTGAGCAAGCCAGATGAAGCCTGCCAGTAAACGC
>JAPYYD010002915.1:0-14760 GCA_028551405.1 Uromys caudimaculatus
GGTAGGTGGGAGGAGGAATTCCCTCACAGAGGCGGGGAGGGGGAGGGGATAGGGGGTTTCCAAAGAGGAGACCCAGAAAAGGAGAAACATTGGAAATGTAAATAAAGTATCAAAAATAAATAAATAAATAAATAAAAAGAAAGTCAGCCAAATCCAAATTTCTCATTTGCTACTCTTCTGTCTCCTGATGTCAGAAAGGAAAGGGTAGAGAATTAAAACTACCTAGAATTTAATGAGACTAATGACTCAGGACCTTAAAGACTACACAGGGATCTCATTTGTCAATTTTTGAGGAAATGAAAAGTATTAATCTGAAGTATAGAGAGACAGATCAGTGCTTTAAAATACTTGGCTGCTCTTCCAGAGGATCCTAATTTGGTTCTCAGCATCCAAACAGTGGTTTACAGTCATCCACAGCTCCATTTCCTGTAGAAACAATGCCTTCTTCTGACTCCTGTGGGCATTAAGCAACCACATAGTATTTTTGCATGTCAGAAGATCAAACAGATACACATAAAAGAAAGCTAAATAAATCTTTTTGAAACATAATCTTATTTTCATTCATAAAATATTGTGAACACATTAAGTTTCTGCCATTTTTGCATGTAATTTGAAATCTCTAAAACCAACCCTTGAGGAAACTAAGTCAGAGTATAGTCTATTCTTTCAGAAAATCTTATCTCCTAAATCCCTCACAAAAACAATTCACTGAATTATTTTCTCTTGAGAAATGAAGTTGGAGGTCAGATTCCATCTCAGACAGCTGATAGCATTATTCAGAGTGACTCATAGATTTTTTTTTTAAACATGAGATGACAGTCTATTTTTATAAACTCTCACACAAATTAGTAAATCACTGCACAGCATCATAATCTTCAGGGGGTTTGCTTGATTGTTTATTTGTTAGTTTTCTTACAATCACTGGAATCAAAGTCATTGAAGGCATGTGTTTTCCTCATGAGACAAAAGTGCTTTCATGACTTCGGTAAGCATCCTTACTTTGAAGTAGTGCTTCAAATTTAACTGTGCTACCTTTAGATTGCCAATAATATTTGATTTTACCTTAGGTATAGGTACCCTAGATATCTGGTCACCAAGCAGTGTCAGGTATGGATTCCATCTGTGGAGTGATGTTTGCTGGTTCCTTGCACAAGCTTGGTGCTGCAATACCATAACATATTTGCAAGCAGGACAGACTGGAGATCAGCGATTTGCTGCTGCATTCTTTTATTTGCTTTCATTTTACCATGAGTAAAAAAGTTCTTACAAGAAATATTCACAAGCCAGAGTCAGAATGAAGAGAAAATTAGTTTTAATCAAGACATTTTTGAGACTTAAAAAATAATGAGAAAGTTTGGATAGAAGATCATAGCAGTTTCAGGTTTGTTCAAGCCCAGTGAATTGGGAAAATCTTTATTTCATTAGAACAAGAAGTAAAGACAGTTTTGTGTGCAAAGGTGGTGGCGTCAGTCTCCATCCAAGATCCCACTGGATACATAGTTGTAGAAAGCTCTGAAATACCAGTCAAGTATTCAAATTTTTGACCTGCTCATGACCATTTGTATTGAGGGTAGATATAACATGAGAAAAGGAAGTTAACCTAAATCATTAACCAAAATTCAGGCAAATTATTGAGTTTGTGATGCTAACTTGTGGGCCTCTTTCCTCAATAAATATTGCTTTGTTGGACCTTAGCACATTTCATAAAACACAGCTCCTCTAGGAGTCACACAAGCAAGAGTGAGCACAACTGTGCAACGAACAGGAGTGCTGAGCCAGCCAGCAGCAATGAACAGGAGCGCTGAGCCAGCCAGCAGTGATCACGAATTCTGTAAATGCATGGTTTGTGGTAACGTGCTTTGTGTTTTCCTTCCATAACAGGGGAGTTATCAAAAGACTGTAATGATTTGTTCTGAATTGAGGATTTTCCTGGACTACTCATGCCATTCACATCTGAGCATATCAAAAATATCATAGGAACTTTACATTGGTTAATTAATCATGTACATAGTTCCAGTTTTATATTCCTAAATAGGTTTTCTGAGTCAAAGCGTTAGTTCACAGGAGAAGGGCAATATTTTAAGTGCAGGGTCGGTTTGTGGCTCTGCACCTTTCAAGCAGCTGCCTAGACAGAACGACCAGTGGAAAAGCAAATATCCAGAGACCAAAGGAAGCTTTCTGGAGAGCTTCTCTGTTTCATTTCAAACATGTGGCAGCAACAAGACTTTGTTTTCTTTACGTTCACACAAAACTCTTTTCTGATACAGAAAAGATTATTCTATAATAGAAATTTTGAACATAAAGTCAGAAAACTTTTTATCTTATACCAATGTTGATCCTGGTGTAACCTTACAAAAGTCGCTTTTGATTCTCAAATTCTGTTGCAAATTTAAAGTAGGGATAATTCTTTGTATCTCTCCAAATATACTGTAAGCTTTCATTAAATATTTACAAGCTTTTCAAGTACAGAGTAGTAAGAAATGTGAGAATATAAACTCTGTCAACAAATTAAGTTTTTAGCAAAAGTGACATTTCTTTATATACTTCATTTTAAATTTAGCATGGCTTCTGAAACTCTAAAGGGCATATTTAATATCTCCTTCACAAAATATATTGAAAGAAATACAAACCTCTCCCTCAGATTTTGTATTCAGTTTAGAAGCACATTCTACAAAAGAACATATATTCTACACTCCCAAAGAGAATGCCAGAAGAGTGACTGAAGCCGTCATTCTGATCCTGCCTTCTATATCAACAAGAGGAATAAACCTTTGCTCCTCCAACCACTTTTGAAGGCAGCAAAGCAACTGGGATCATGGATCTTCTTTCATCACCTCAGGGTGTGACAGGATTATTCAGGAGAAATAAAATTGACTTTATAACTTTGGAAAGATCTATCTACAAAGAAAGGAACTAAAATGAAAAACTGTAAATTATACTTCTCTAAGGAAGGCAGATCATCCACCCTCTTCTCCACTATGAGCCTCCCCTGTGCTGCAAGGATCCAGTGAGAATTTATTAAACTACTAAAGCTAAGAGACACTTGTTGGTGAGAGAATTATTATTCCTCATATGCACCTTTCCTTCCATTTCAGTAGAAATCTAAGAAGTGGTGTAAATACAATATGTGTGTGTGTGTGTGTGTGTGTGTGTGTGTGTGTGTGTGTAGGTACATATGTATGTATGTACATGTGTATATAAATATGTGCATGTATATATGGAGTTAAACACATCATGAGAGAAAAGTACATTAGAATCTAATAAACTTTAAATTATAGTGAAATTATTAATTTATTAATATAATTATCATCCACAGTTTACATTGCAAAGGTAAAAGTAACTAGTTTGCATGGAAGTGATGCTTACTGAAACAGTTACATAAGAGTTATTTAGGAAAATATATGTATACACATATATGCACGTAACAATTGAAAACAAAACGGAGGCCATGTATTTGAAAGAGAGGTAGAAAATTTATAGGAAAGCATTTACAGGGAAGAATGGGAAGAGGAAACTGTGTGTTTATATTTTAATCTAGAAAATAAAAGAAAATATTTAAATGTTGACATACTAATCTTTATACATTTTGAATGTGATAATAATAACCCATTAAACACTTACAGGAGAATTTAAACCTTTTTCTGGAGAACATTTTAGAAGCTTGTTGGTTTAAGTATCAAAAGTTGAATTTGCAACAATTTTCATCAACATAGAGAATACAAGCAGACCGCCCTCTTCCATCTTGACACTCCTTGTTCTAAAAATTGACTTACTAACATTGGAAATTTCTAAGTTAATAGGCTCAAATAATTTAATACTGCCCTCTAGAGGCATTATAATGGCATTAATTTTGTACATTCTGGTCAAGTTTTATTAAAATTTATCTGCCTAACCTAAATTCACAACTTTTTGAAGATCCACAAGTGGGTAATGAACTATTTTTTAAAGTTGCAACAGTTTTAAATTTTATGTGAAAATATTACATATGTTAAACATTTCCTATGCAGCACTGTGTACACCAGAGGCTCTTGGATGGTGTTTGTTCTGTAAAACTATAAACAAGGAGGGCAGTCATTAGTTTAAACAAAATTTCTCACCTCCCACCCAATAGCAACTGATGTTAAACCAAGATTTGGACAATGATAAACCATTCATTCCACCTAAAGAAAAAGTAAAGTTGGAAACTAAAATATTCTCTTAGGCATCAGCAAGAAACACATTGCAAAAGATAGGAGCCAGTGAAGAATAAAAATCCTAGTTTTTAATACTTGAATAGTTGAAAGACTTTTATGAAGAGATAAATAGATTCAATACCAAATAGAAAACATTCAGAAAAAACTGAACATGCCAATATTTCAGGGTTTGTGAAAAGTTCATAGGACATGATACTAAGCACTCACAGTCTTAAGAGGCCATCAGAAAACATCTGGTCAACCATGTGGTGATTCAGGCACTGGCTCTAGACTTCTTTTCTATAAAGAAAACTTAATACCTCATGTTTAATCCTGAAAAGGGAATTTTAAATATAATTTTTGTTACTGGCAAGGTTATATAATGCCTGTTGTTTTTCTTATTGGTATCTACTTTTGATAAGATAGTTGTCATGTATTTATATTGTTATTCGTTGGTTGTTGATTATAAAAAGTAATGCTACTAAAATTATTTCCTAACCTATTAACTGTGAAGAAAGAAAATTGTTAATTAAAATAAATTATTTCATAATTATCTGTAAGATATAATACTCCCAGTTGTTTTTCTAGCTTGTTATCAGTGATGTTCTCAGATGTCTATAACATTATTGTACCAATACTGTGAACAAACTGAATTATGATTATAAAACAAATGTTCACAATTAAATGCTGTCAAATTCAAAAGCTGTAAGCAAAATCTGAATTTATCTACATTTGAAAATTCATTTCTATTCATATAGAAATTAAATATATAATTTAAAATATAAATATCTAAATTAAAATATGAAATACTCACAATTCTAATCATTTCCAAAAACTGAGTAAAATAACTTGTCTAAACAAAGCTAATAAACTATTTGGGTAACAATGAGAATTTTATAGGGAAATAGAGATTTGCATGAAGAAATTTGGGCTTAAATGACTAATTTTATAGGACAGCATCAGGCAACACAAGCTGTTCATTCAAAGTATTCTCTCCTTCCCTGCTGAATTGCCTTAGTAAATTAATCTGAAAAGTTATAATGATAAAGTAGATAGGAACAAAAGGACTCATGAAAGTTGAACTTAGGCTTAATTGTTACATGATTTACTTTGTTATTTATGGAAACAAAATGATAAGAATTGCAACTAATCCACCAGCAAACTGAACACAAAATATTTTCAAGTTTATTCAATTACAATTATATCTTGTAGATAATTGTTAAGATATAATCAAATGGAGACTAATGGCTAATTCTTTAAAAGTATAATGGAGTGATGCCTTAAACCAGGTGGTTACATCAAAAATGAACTGAGGGGGAGCAAAAGTCTTTATACTCTTACACACATACAACATAGAGTACGTAATGTCAGAAAACACAGGAAAAACATTTTGTGTATTTTGCTCTCACTCAAATATGCTCACACAATTAATAACTTATTTAAGGGGTAATAACTTCTGTTCATATAGTCTATGCTTTTCCAAAATAATTATCAAAGTTACAATACAGTTATTTTAACTTTAAACCACTCAAAGTAATCATGTTCTTTGATTAAAACAATGTATTTTACCATTCAACAAGGAAAAATAATCAGAAGGTTGAACTCTATTTTGATTTAAAGTATAGAAGAATATAAACAAAGATATTATAAGACGATGGAGTTATATATATATATATATATATATATATATATATATATATATATATTGTTGATATAACTCCTTGAAATCCTCATTGGAACAACTATTCATAGAAAGTCTAATAAAATGATATTTCAGGACTAGATAATGTCAGAAGTAAACATGAAGGCAAACTATCCATTCTGGAGTGATACCAAAACTATGCAAGTAGCAAATAAATCATGCAATTTTTATATAAAAATGAGAATAAAAGAAAGTTTGTTTATGATTGGATACTTTGTTTCACATACTCAATTTTAAAACCAGTTACTCTCTTAAAGTCTTCTTTTTGATTTAAAATATGTTCTGATTTTTAATAATGAAAAACTGTTCAGCTAAACAAATATTGTGTCATATTTAGTATGTTTTCTACTTTGTTAAGCTTGGGAAAGTATATTTATAAATACTTGATAAGGAATGGTAACTTAATAAATTTTTTAAATCCCTTTAGATATGCTTTTTATGCATGTGTTTTTACTGTATATGTGTATATGCACTATATATGTTCCTTAAATATTAGAGCCTAGCCAATTAATAACTAACATCAGTGTCCACAGTTTCACACCCCAAGCTATTACCTCTTACCTAGTTTCCTCTTAATATCTATCTGCTTCATGGTGCTTGAGAGATGCTTCAGTAGTTACAAGAACTTGTTGATCTTGCGGAAGACCTAAATATGGTCTCCAGCACACCTTGGGAGGTTCATAACTACCTGCAAACTGTAACTCCAGGATGGATGTCAGGTGCCCACATACATATGCACATATACACACAAAACATGCACAATACAGATAGATAAAAGTAAGTGAGTCTTGAGAAAAGTCAGTATTAATTACTTTCCTTCACTGACTATATAACCTCACCAATGTTCTAAGTCCAGGCTTCCTTGATTTAAATCTTTTCTCTGATAATCTATTCTCCTTACTATTAAAATAACCACTAGCATAGTAATTACAAAGTACAATAAAAGTTTTTCCCTCATAGATGAATACAAGAAATCAGTGTTTTCTAGACACAGGTGACAGTTATACATATAAACTCATGTGCCAACATGGAAAAAACTGGTAAATACTTAAACTTAAAAAAATCCCATCAGGGAGAGGGTAGGTGGGAACAATTCCAACCCCTGGCTAAGGAACTATGGTAGTTGAAGGCTAAGTGAAGAGAGAATGTGATTCTTTATGGATAGGACACAAATCTAGGGATATACAAACAGCACAAATGGGACTCGATGGTTTTTTAAAAGAAGATAGGAAGACAAAGAGAAGGTAGACACAGAGTTAGAAGAAGGGAGAAGATCTAGAAGGAGTTGTGGGTGGATAAAATGATAATATATTATGTAAAATTCTTAAAGAACTAATAAAAACCAAAAAACAAATGAGCAAGCAAGAAAGAAAACACACACACACACACACACACACACACACACACACACACACACGCACGCGCGCGCACAAGCAATCTTCAATACCACCAAGTAAACATGGAGCCTTCTAGTCTTAAAGGTTCCTGAGGGAGGGGTATGTTCTGCACAATAAGGAAGCTGCTTCATTAATGCATGACCTTTGTTATGTTAAACAGCACATTATGATACATAACCAGGCCACAATGGGACTGAATAGAGGCATGAGGATTGGTTAATGATTGACCACAGTCAAGTATCCCTGGGTCTGGGGTGACTGTAACACAGGGTACTGTTTGTCCCTGTTCGTAGCGACAGCTCTTGGAGGGTCTGGCTTCTAGCAGAGGCTATATCTTGTGTGTGTATACATGTATGTAATTATTGCTAATACTTTCAGATAACAATTCACCATTTTAAACTCAAAGAATTATAAACTGGACCATCATAAAGTGGGCTCACCTCTATTATTGTACTGGTTCCACGTATTGAGTTGTGAGATAGCTTACTACACTTTCTGGATTGTCCCTTCATAAGCATGATCCGTTAGTTCTTTGTGATATGAATTCTGAGTATTTTCATGTGTGCACATAACACACAGTCATGTATCCAGTATTCCAAATACTCTTTGTCATCCATGATTTGCTTGTTTCACATATTTCCACATTTGTAAATGCTATTACATCAGTCCTGGGTAGCCATCACTTTACTCCATTTATAGTTTGATCTTCTGATGCTCCACAAGTACATAAAAAACACTAACAGTTTATTTTTATGTGCCTGACTTATTCTACTTAACATCATGTCCTACAATTTTTAGCATATGTTTGGAAATAGGACTATTTTTAATTCATTAACTTGTTATTGAAAATAAGTTTATTTCACATCTTAGCTGTAATGAATAAGAGAGAATATATGCTTTTTGATATGCTGCTTTTATTTCTTGTAAAATACTGACATTTTATAATTTGTATGAAATTAAAGGTAATTCATGAGCTATAGAAATTTAAATAATATTTTTGATGAATCTACATTTATTTTACAACTATAATAATAACATAAAAGCAACTGTGAACTGGGCTTATTTTTAATGGTATCTTCATCAATATTTTGTATCTTTTTACTCATTCATAATATACAAATATACTTAAGAGGTCAAATTGTGGTTTTGATTTTAGTTTTGAAAATGATTAATAATATAGAATATTATGTATGCCTCTTAGTTTTTTGTCTGCATTTGCTCACTTTAAACCTTAAATCACGCAGTTTTTTACTATTGCGTTGATCACCTAAGATATATTTTGTATGAACTCAATAGGAGAGTGAACTTTGAAAATATTTTCTCCCACTTGTAAAACTGCCATATCACTCAATCATTTTCTTAACTTACACTACTTATGCATTTTTATTTAAGGTAATTTTTACTTACACTGATCTATTTTATTTGGGATTTAAAAACAATAGTATTTCAAGTGCTCACATTGAAATGTAATTTCTGACTGATGGTTAATTACTATAAGAAATATTTTACAGTTAATAAGTTTTTCCGATCCTTGCCATATTTGGATCTTATCATAGTGCTTGATGATAGTGAGAAATAAATCCATGACACTGAATGAATTTTAAAATCATCTATTTAATGCATATTACCTTCGGAACAAAGTTTAGGTTCAATATTTCATACATTAGACTTAAAGCCAGATTAGGCAAATTTTCAATTTATTTCATTGAAAAGTTCCAAAAACCAGTGTTGACACAATTATGAAATTTTGACCTAATTATGGCTAGCAATAATTTGAAATATGTGTGGCCGTGTATATTAATTTGAATATTTGGGGGAATAACCATCAAATGAAATGCTCCAAAAAGATGCCAGTCTTTCCTTCAACTTTACTTTAACTTTTGAATCTTTAAGAATTTCACATTATATACCCCAATCCCATGCATCTCTCCATACCTCCACATCTGCCCTCTGCCCTCACAACCTCCCCGTGCCAAGCCAAAGAAAAATGACAATTAAAAAAAAAAAAAATCTGTGATGCTGTGATATGTCATGGCATATCACACAGTATAACCATTTGCCTAAACAGCGTTATTTGCAAATTTTCATGGCAATGAGTCATTGCTCTGGTTCGAGGCCTCTGGTTTTATGCTAAAGTATTGTACTGGATCCTCAACAGAACTTTCCTCAGTATCCTATTGCTGCCTTGTGTCATGGAGATCCTAAAGCTTTAGTTCTGCAGGACAGACCACTTTATGCACTTCAGCAGTTCACAGATGGGGCAGATGTTGGGGTGTTCCAACTCAAAGCCACTGAATCTGGACCTGCATGAAGCTGAGCTAGTCAGCCTACCCTTTCTCCTGCACTTGTGCTACCAGGACCAGCTCTCCTGCTTGGTTGCAAGTGAGAGGCAGGGCCAGCTCTCCCAAACCTCCCACCAGGGCCAGCTTTCCCTTTTGCCACAGGTAGTGATGGGTGGAGCCAGCTCTCCTGCATTCATCGCATCAGGGTAAATTCTACTGTGCTGTTGAGGTGAGGTGCTGGGATGCTCTCCTGAGTGCTGCAGCCAGCAAGGTGTGGGGTAGAGGGCCACCAGCTTTCTGCCCTCATATCCTAGGGACTAGCTTTCCTTCAGGTGAGAGCCCAGCCAGCTCTCCAGAGTATTATAGCAGGTCAGTAGTGGGGCCAGCTCTGCACATCCCTCAGACATCAACATGGCCCCAAGTACAGCCCAGACCAAGGACCTCCATATAGCCTTTGGTAGTAACATGGGCCACAGACATTGACACAGACCCTTACTGCTACAGATCCATGGATCCAGACATGACCTTCAGCAACAGCACTGTTAGGAACATCTCCATGGTCTCAGGTGGCAGTTCAGACTATACACATTAGGTGTTTCCCTTGCATCTTCAGTTAATGGCTCTCTTCATAGTACATAAGCCATATGCTTCTCTTTCTCTTCCATCTCTCCACCATATACTTGCTCATTGTAGGCACCTACCAACCTGCTCTGCATGACAGGAGGTGGGAGGGAGGTTCTCCTCCTTTTACTTTCTAAGTAACTTGTAAATAATTTTATTTCAGACCACACAATGTACATAATATTTTCTTTCCAGCATATCATAGCACCTTTTATAGAAATGTTTTTGACTTTTATAATATGACAAGCATATTGCCATCAGCATGATATTTTATAAAGAAGGAACTGTTAAAAGATTAAGTCAAGTTTTTGCCTTTTTGATAAACTCTTAAGAGGATACCCAGTCATAAGTGAAATGTTGATGAAAACTTTTGAATTTTCTGAACATAAAAAAAATGTTATTCAAATAGCTTTAAGGTTGAACTTGACTATAATGCATGAACCCCAACCTCTCACTTCAAGCACTGAATTGTAAAAGAAGCAATAATGTATAGCACATATCAAAATTTTAGAGCAAAGGATTTTTCAGATCCTTCCCCAAAATTGAAATAAACATTTGAGAAGATACATATGCTCAATCTGATGTAATCATTACACAATGCAAATATGTATCAAAATACCACACGGTAGCCCATTTATATGTGCATTTTAATTTATCACTTTAAAAATTCTCCATTTAATTAGTGTAGTAAAACAGCTAAAAATACAGGAATCATTTCATCTGAAAGACCTTTGTAATAAATATTCATGACTAAAGGTACATACTCAAATGTTGGAGTATATACATATCTTTAAATACATTGTGTATTTCAATGTATAGAGATATATATGCATATATCTTTAAATATACAAAGATGCATATGTACATATTACAGACAACACAATTTTGAAATACTGACAAAAATACTTAGAATAGATGAAATGGAGGGTTATCATAATGTTCAGCAGATATATGAAAAGGTATTCAACATCATCAGTTGATAGACAAATACAAATTAATAATACATTAGAGCAAGTCTTTGTGAGACATGGAACAAGTGGAACTTTCATGTTGTCTAAGCAGAAAAACAAACTCACACAAACATTTGGTTGCAGTTGTATAGACTGATCTTGGGTCAGAAGCATAAAAAGGCAGAGCACAGCTGTATCCATGCACAGCATAATTGGTCAATAGGAGAGTTCACATAGCAGATAATTCATAGAAGTATAACAATGTTAAAAATGAAAAAGGTTTATCACTCCACAAAACAACACAATGAAATGTATTACACATAACTCTAGGATAATCTTACCATAAATCAATTGACTGTGTTTCTAGTTAAGATTTAAAGCCTTTATCACAAGATGGAACCTGCCTTAGTTATCGTTTTATTATTGTGAAGAGATATCCTTACCAAAGAAACTTAGAAAAGAAATAATTTTTGGAGACTTGCTTACAGTTTTAGTGGGTGATTGCATGATCATATTGGCAGGGAACATGGATGCAGGCAGGAAGGTGTGGTGCTAGAGTGGTAAATGGAAGACTACAGCTCCCCTCCAAGCAAGTGACAGACAGAGTGGGTCTAGCATGGCCTTTAGAAACATCAAAGTAAAACCCTGGTGCGACATCTCTGCCAACAAGGCTACATCTAATCCTTTTAAATGGTCCATGAACTAGGGATGAAGTATTCAAATATATGAACCTATGGCATTCACTCCTTCCCAAACCACAACATTCTACCCCCTGGCCCTGATAGACTTGTGGCTGTACATAATGCAAATTCTATTCAGTACAACTTCAAAAGTCTCATAGTCATTCAAAGTCTCAACACTATTTAAAAGTCTAAAATCTCTTCTGAGACTCAAGGCAGTCTCTTGCAATCGCATGTAAAATCAAAATCGAAATGTAACTCACATTCTTCCAACATATAATGGCACTGAACATGCATTACTATTCCAAAAAGGATTAAAGTAGGCATAGTGAGAAAACAATTGACCAGTGCAAGACCAAAACCAAGTTTTCCAAATCGTGTAGGTACATGTCTGATGTCAAATGGTAACTGAGATCTCTCACTTCTCCTGGCTTTGTTGACTGTAATACACTTCTCTATCTTCAGGGGAATATCCTCCTAGATGTTCTCTTTGGCAGACATCTTATGATTCTGCAATCTCCAATATCCTGGAATCATCAATGTAATCCAGGCTTCACTTTGATTGCTTCATGCAATGGACTTTCCACCCTGCCACGACATCCATTATACTCCTAACCTCACTGACTTTCATCAGCCTCAGAGAAAGATTTCACAATGCTATACTCCCATAATCTTGGTAAAGACAGAACCATGTAGCAAAAGCTGCCAAGTTCTCTTGACTGTTTTTATAGAACTTGCCTCTACCCTTTGAATTGTATTACCAGAAGCTTTGACTGGTTGATTCTTTACATTTTTGTATTATCTTTCCCTTTTATGTGTTCTAGAATTAGATATGTAGGGATCTCATCTGAAATCTCTACCCCCTTCATTCCATATGTCAGAGACAAAGGCTTTGGCCTTGGCATATTCTGCTAGATGAAGGATCCCAGGTTTGACTTATTTTGCTAGCCACAGTGTCTCAGACCTCTCAGCAGGCATTTCTTTGATTCCTTTCTGCCAGATATCAGATTATCTAGGGCCCTGACTCTTAGGCTTGGCTTGATTAGCAACATAAAGGGTTCCAGCTTCACAGCAGGCATTCCTTTTACCCCTCCCCAGCCTACTGCCCCCAGGTAGGGATTAGACGTCCGGCCTTCAGCTCAGGGACAACTATGGCATATAATTATGTATATGATGTCTGGTCGCATTGTGGATTTCCCCTCCGTCTGCCATTTCCCACCCAAAAGTGTTTAAAAATATGTAACATTAAAGATTAAACTGAGCTTGAACGGAATCTCGTCTTGCTCCAACGCATCTTTCTTTCTCCTGCTTCTTTCCCCGCCAACGGTTTCTCTCTACAGCACAGAGCACCTGCTGGCGGGGACTTCGAACCTAGTCAATAGCCTGTCCTGGAAGAGCTCTCCGGGACATGGCGGGTAGCGAGCTCTTTGCAGTTGGCGCCTAGATGTGGGCTGTGGACCGAGATTGTGCATGCCGTTGGACGTCATGACACACAGAAGGCCCGGCTGGGTGAGGATTAGTTAATTGAAGACGTTCTCGGAGTGACCCGACCAAGAAGCGGACTTCGGGAGAAAAGGTGAGTGACGCATGAATAGAGGCAGATGCTTTTTCCGGAGAAAAGGAAAAAATAGGAAGAGCTGCTTCACGGAAGCTCTCCCTTCAGGACAAAGGATGTGCAGGTGAACAAATCTGATCCGTGGGAAAGCCGTGAATCAGTACCTCGTGGCCGATGGTCTATATGAAAACTGTTGGGAAGTAATATAGCCCATAGTAAAAGATGTTTATATAGAGTAGAGTCTTTGCGAATTTTAGTAACAAAGATGAACAAAAGAGAAATAGAGATTTAAGTCGAGAGAAAACGGAGATATTTTATTGTATGAGAGCTGTATAGAAAGAGATAAAGTTAAAGCAGAAGATAGAAGAAAGGGATCCTCCACTGGTAAAAGGTTAGGAGAGAATAGAGATACTTTATTATATGAGAATTATATAGAGTGAGATAAAATTAAATGTTATATTAGGGTAAGATATAGAGTAAGAGAGAGAGAGAGAGAGAGAGAGAGAGAGAGAGGTTGAATTAAAGTTATATAAAATAGTACAGAATCATGGGGCAAACGCTAAGTGACCATGAAGTTTTTTATAAGGAGTTAAAGAATCTCTCCAGACTCGAGGTACCAGAGTCAAAAAGAAAGATTTAAGGCGGTTTTTCAAATTCATTCAAGAAATTTGTCCATGGTTCCCCAAGAAGGAACTATAAGTATGGCTAGTTTGTGTAGAGTAGGAGAATGTTTACAGGATCATTATAAAATGTTTGGTCCACAGAGAATTTCTGTACAAGCAGTGTCTTATTGGAATCTTATTAATGAAGATTTTAAGAATTATGAACTTTCCCCTGATGTTCAAAAGGTTGCTCTCTCTCGTAAAAATCAGGCATTGAAGGGTTACTTAAGCCAGCACAGAGAGCAGGGAGAGGCTGAGGAGGAGGATGTTTTCTAGGGATGGTCAACAATATTGGCGCTTAAAATTTTAATCATATCAAAGAATTGAAATCTGCTGTGTCTCTTTTTGGACCAAAGGCGCCTTTTTACATTCTCTCAGGTGGAAAGTCTAGGAGAGCTATGGTTAATGCCCAATAAAATGTGTTCTATGCATGTGTTTCCAACTGATGGTAAAATGTGTTGTGCTAAAATCTAGGGAAGCAAAGATAATTCTCATAGGTGCCTCTAGTGTTTGGACCCAGACTAGAGATGTTTTATACTGTAACTATGAGAAAATGAACTCAAGAAAAGCAAACCTCCCCGATTACCAGGGGAAGAAAAATAAAGATAAGCTTGAACTCTCCTAGGGGCAAGAGGAAGACAGGAGGCATCCTACTTCCTTTCTGGCCTCTATGGGACAAATGCTTAAGTTTTAATTTTGTGTCTTTTAGGTAGGATGCCTTAAATCCCTTCGGGACATC